>JAYESA010000010.1:18886102-19174322 GCA_036927795.1 Iris macrosiphon
TCATCAATTATCTTAGAAGGAGAAGGTTCTAAAGCAATGTTTATTTAGGAAGCTTGAAGTAGTAGTTCAAAGTTGTTCTCTGTAATCAATATTCTTTGACTTTAGAGGAGAAGGGTGCAAATCCATGATTATATTAAAAAAATTGATCAGTTTGGATATATCTTGTTTCGCATCAACGTGTACAGGTATAGACGCTACTTCTATGGTGATATTTAAGGCATGTGCCTTAAATAGTGTCTATCAGAGGACCATTCTAGCCGGTCCGGATGCTAATTATTAAGAAAAATGCTAATTTAGTCAAATATTGATTTAATTTAGAAGCTTTTGTCCGAAATTGCTTTGCATCATAGTATATTGTGATACAAACTCAGTTACTAGTTGACTTTTAATGTGCAGGGCCAAATTTCATTGAGCATCCTAGCTTTGTGGGAAATCAAGTATTAAGCAGCAGCTCTCTGACAGGTATATCTACTGTTGCTATGTGACTATTAGGCTGGGTTTGAGATTGCTTATTGGAGGCTACTTCTGTTTTTTCTTCTTGGAAAACGATCAAAGGTTGTTTTTGACAATAGTCTCACACTTGCTTTCTAAAGCTGTTTCTGCTGCTAATTTTTGGAAAGTGACAACAATACCAAACCAACTCTTACTAATTCACCTTACAGTCAATGCTATATTTTTTTTATTTGAAGTGCAACAACAACAACAAAGTCTTTATCCCAAATTTCTGGAGTCGGTTCTTTGAATCCTGGAATCATGTTCTTCCGTACGACTCATGTCCTGTTTTTATTCTACCAGTAGATATGGCTCCATCCTATTTTTATTCTAGAGCACTTCTACTATTGTTTCTGAAATTTTGGTTCTAAATCGTCAGACAACATAGTTTTCCAAATGAGTGTACTGAGTAAACCTAACCTCTTCATGCATATCCTTTTTGCAAAAGTATTCGCAATGTACTAATTTTGTTGTGCTATTTTACAGGGGACATGGTTAGAGATCGCATTGGAGTATCCTGGGGAAACTTGCCTCCGTCGTTGAGACCTCCCCCAGAGGGTGGTTATCCACCACTCCCCTTTGTGGACTGGGGATAAGACGATGTTTAAGTTGTGGTCGATGATGTTCCTGCAAGTTTGTTTTCCTGTGATCATGGGTTGTGCAATTTATTGGTTTTGTCAAGTTGGCATGCATTTTCATTGTCAATATGAATTTTGACGAACACTGGTCTGTTGTAATTTCATGTGCATGTATAGTTGGTTACATCTTTCCTCACTCTTCATGTCGTCTTTTAGACTCGACCAAGATGTGGCACTTGCTGATCCTACTCTGAACAGAACCACAGTAAGGGCGGACACGGTAAGGGACAAAGTGGAATCAACTGATCCACTGAAAATAAAAACAATTTTTTTTTTTTGTTGATTCTCGCGTGCTGACAACAGTTCCCAGGAAAAAAAAAAAATCCTCTATTTTATTTTTTTGTAGGACGTGTGAAACTATATATATATATATATATATACACACACACAAACAAGTGGAATCATCTAACCTCACTGAAAATAAAAAAGCTATATATATATATATATATATATATATATATATATATATATATATTGTGTTGATTCTCGCGTGCTGACACTTTTATTTTTGAGTTATTTGCCTCCTCCCTCCGCTCACTCCTTAATGCAAACTCTATTATTTGTAATTATAGTTGTGGGTGGGTGGGTTGGTGGGTTTGATTCAATTTTCATGTTTCACATATTCTCTTCTGATTTTCTTATTCTTTCTCAGCCAAGTCATTCGTTTCAAATCCTTATTCGACATCTTCTGATTTTCATGTTTCACATATTCTCTTCTGATTTTCTTATTCTTTTATCAACGGTATCATTCTTCCCAAAATCAGCTTCATTGATAGATATCTCTCAATTTCGTGATTCGAATTCAACTTATCTCATTGTGGATACTTGACTTGTTTAGTGCTAGCATGTCTGCGTACGAGATTAGAATGTCGACCGTCCTCGCTAGGACGTGGTGTTGTGCAAGCCTAAGTTACCCTTACACAAGACCAAGGCTTTGAACAAGGACAAGTAGGCTATTCAAGTATAGAAGTAGCGACACAACATTGCAGAAAAGTAAAGAATACAATGACATAAGAAAACAAGCTCTTTATTAAGATTCAATAAGTGTTACAAGCGGCGCTTGGTCGAGATTACAATTCGCTCAAGCCCTCTTTTGATTACAATGACATCGTTCCATACATTACATCCCTTTATACAAAAGTATTTCGATACGGCTCAAGGCATCGACCCGGATTTCTAGCTCCTGAGGGTGAGGATATGCTATCGCTTCTTCGGACGATCCAGTACTTGCGAACAAGCAAACTGGTGGGGAGTCAGCACTTTGGGGAAAGTAATGGTGATTATAAAAGCAACGAACAGAAGCAACACTTTCTAAAACCAACACTAAGTAAGCATGTTATAAAATATTGTATTACTAGTGATCTTGTTACTTTTACCTAAGTTCATTTCATGCAGTACAATATTAGAGTCAGATTACTTCTTTTGAAAACATATCTTTGAAAACAGTTTGTATATTCAATACATTCAAGCATGCTATAGGGATAGTGTTCTATCGTACAGTGCGTAACATGTATCGTGAGCCAATTTTATTAATTCTTAGGAACATAAGCTATCTCTAGTGGACTATTCATCTCGATTCAAGACAACAGTAAAATATACATGCAAAACAAACAAGTCGTATGAGCAGTTCGATAAGAAACATAAACAATAACTAGTAATCACTTATACAGTGATTCTTACCTTCGGCCGGACGGTTATCCCTGAACAGACATACAAGTTAGCAACAATTTGCATATATGAATTAAGTTTATTTCATGTCCGTCCCTGCATCAAACTGTTAGGTATGCAAGAAGGCTAACCTAGCATGCGTCCTAACTATATGATGGTCCATGATTAGCAGTTGGGACGTTTAAGCCCATCTCACTAATAGACTGACACCCTTCCTTATACACGAAGGTCTTCAAGCCTCAGGCTGTCATGTCCTCTCCTAGGCCGAACGATTTTCAGTGCCCCAGGAACCGATCGAGAGGGTACGTCCTTGTGCACAAGTTTGTCTAGACCGATGCATGAATGCACTTCTATTAGATAAAAACTATATGATGCAAGCAGACAATGAATACGCAATCCTTCTATACTATCTCTTCTATCGATCAGATCGTATTGATGTACGACGTTCATAACCATCGATGTACGGAGCACGTAACCATCGATGTACGAAGTTCGTAGCCATCAATACTCTAGACGAGTTCAATTACAATTCTATGTTTCAAGCAATCTAGTTCTTTTAACAAGTAACAAGCTAGAATAGTTCTATAAATCTAGCATGCAATTTCTATCTCTTTCAGTACGATAGGGAACAGACAATAAATCTCTATTTAAGCAAGCATGGTAGTAGTTCTTCTATATCTTTTTAACTAAAGCATACAATTCTACTCTTACTTAGTATACAATGGATTCACAAGTTCAAGCAATCTTTTACTCTTTCTTATTATCATGACAATAGTTCGTTCGATAGCAGTGTCCGTGTAACTTAGCATGCAACATTCTATTCTTTTACTTGGCATGACAAGGTTCTTTTCAATGACAAGCATTTCAAGTTCTCTAGTTAAGCATACATGTTCTCGTTCTATCATTCTCATGTGAACATTCTCTACTTAGCAACAAGCATTACAAAAATTCAGATTCATTAATAAGGCGTGCAAGAATCAGAGAATGAAGTTCTGCCCACTCACCCAGATCAATCGTCTTGTGTGCGAGATTAGAACGATTCTTATTTACCTCTCAAACTCTACCACCACACCCCCCCCCCCCCCGCTTACCCCCTCCTCCCTCCACTTGGATCGGCTGGGTGGTGTGCCACGAATCTGAACGGACCAAATGCAATATATATCAAGTGGAATCAACTAACCCCACTGAAAATAAAAAAACGATATATATATATATATATATATATATATATATATATATATACACGGTAAACAAGATATGAGTCATAATGCTCATATTCCTACATGAGCCATGCACATGTGAACTAATAGGAATATAGTGTACTAGTGCACATGGGTGCACATGTGATGTAGGAGTCTATTCCTATTGGTACATATGTGCATGACTCATGTATGAATATGAACATTATTGCTCATATCCCGTTTATATATGTATATATAAGCTGACACTATTTAATTTTGAGTTATTTGTCCCTTTCCTCCCCCATTCCTTAATACAAACTCTATTATTTGTAATTGTAGGTGTGTGTGTTTGGGGGGAGGTATAGTTTGTATTATAAAATGAGAGATAAATACAAATAACTCTTTATTTTTTTAGAATATATATATATATATATATATATATATATATATATATATATATATATATATTAGTCTATTGTTTAAGGCAGAGGGGTCCATGCGGATGTTGGCCGGATTCGAGTCCCTTTTTTCCGTTCGAATCGACTAGGTGGCTATGTCACGAATTTGAGCGGACCAAATAATTTATATATATAGTATTTTAGTATATAATTTTACTTTTAAACTTTTGTATATTTGAGGTTGATCTCTCTCTTCCTTAAATTTTTCGCTCCTAAACTCTTTCCAGATTATACAGTTCTTTTACTTTGAGAGTTTTCTAATCAAATGTTTTATGTAGTCGTCTCTGCACACGTCCAACTACCAGCTCCAAACTTTCCAAGAATGTGTTCGCTGCATATAACCGTCTCCCTTATTCAATGGGATTCGGTTGTTAGCCAAGTAAGATAGGTTACCACAATTATAGGGCTAACAGCTAAGCTCCAACAGATTCTTCACTTGTATATATATGCTATTGAATACATGAATAAAATACAATCTTTTTCAGCCATCTTTCATATTATCCTCTTCTGAAACATGGTATCAGAGCCAGGTTTCGTCTCCAGAGCCTGCTGGAGGGTCGTGCGTCGATCACCGTCAACGTCGAGCCGCTGCTGAACGCAGGCGCCTCCAAGCTTGATTTCGTCTCCAGAACCTGCTGGTGGGTCGTGCATGTGCACCCGTCGATCTCCCTTCCGCAGTTGCTCTGCCTTCCTTTCGCGTTGATCCGCTTAGATCCGTCGACCAGATCCGGTTGGGATCTAAGGCCGGGTTCAGTCGCCCCTTTCCTCAAGTCGCCATCTTTCCCTCTAGCAGGGTTTGTAAGCTCTCGATCAACCGTGCCGGCTCCAACTGAGCAGCACGTCGAGACACCAACCGATTTGCTGATTCGTATCTCCACTGGATTTTATAGGTGACGAAAAGAAACCCATTTCCTCCAGTGGTGCTTCCCCTGTTGTCGTTCAAGCAGAAAATTCCAACTTTAATATTGGAATACTGCTTGATGAAAGCAACTATGATCTATGGGCTCTGCTCATAGGGATGCATGTCGCTGGGAGAAAAAAAATAGGGTACCTTCGGGGTACGATCAAAGCCCCACCTGAAGATGATCCTACTTATGAAGATTGGTATTCTGAGGATCAAAAAGTCAAGAGTTGGCTTCTCTCATCCATGAAGCCAGAAATCATGAAGCGCTACATCCGCTTACCGAGTGCCAAGGAGATCTGGGATGTCTTGAAGATAGCCTTCTTTGATGAGAATGATGAAGTAAGGGTGTATACTTTGAACCAGAAGGCCTCTCACCTGTAACGCCCCGCTCCGCGCCGGCGTTATGTATCAAGGTGAGTGGGCAGAACTTCGTTCTCTGATTCTTGTACGCCTTAATAATAATCTGAGTTTTGCTTGCAATGTTTTCTTAAGAGAATGATAGAACCTGCCTTGCATGTTAATGAACGAACTCACCTAGCTGTCTTTGAAACAAAGTCTGCTTAACGAGAATCCTGATCGCTGGCTTAGAGTGCATGAACATGTTCACTATCGTCTATGCTTCGAGAGAACCATATTGTGCCTGAATGTGTTCAAGTGATAAGTCGGATTGCCCCGCAACAAAGAGTGTTTATAGATGGTTCGTCTCGTCTGCATACTAAGAGTTATTGATAGTGTTCCATGCATTCGCACGCGGTCGGACAATGGCTTTTGGTGCAGAGCTGAACTGCATGTGTCCCGGCTGCTACAGAGATAGTGGAAAGCAACCATGAGTCACAGCTGCCATTAGCATCAGATAAAAGAGTCATTGGTATGCTGGACTAACCGCTGCCGATCCTGAGATACTCAGGGACCGCCCTGCATATAGCTAAGTCATTGTGTTGGCTTGGATAGTGACTGCCCCTAAGAATGTGCATCGTGTGTCTAGCTATGCATCAGACCCTCGAGTCGCACGAGACACACTGCGCACACCCTGAACATGAACGGTTTGCTTGCTTGCATATTCAATATGAAACTCTGTTTCCAAACATGTTTCTAAACAAGTAAATCGACTCTGCTAGAACTGCATGAAACGAACCTAGGTAAAACTAGAAAGATCACTAGTAATGTAATATTTTATAACATGATTACTTAGTGCCTGTTTGAGTGAATGCTTGTTTCTGTTCAGTTGATTTATCTCACCAGTACTTGTATAAAGTGCTGACCCACCAACAGTTTACTTGTTCGCAGGTACTGGATCGTCCGAGGAAGCGATAGGCGTGCCACAGTCCCGAAGACCCGGAATCCTGGTTTCGATTGTTGCCCCGAGAATGCTATCGTATAACGGGGCATAATGTATGGAACGAACGTGTGCCTTTGCTAAAGGAAACCCAAGTTGCCTCGATTATCCCGAACACTCAGTTGGCTAATACATTGCATTGCAACAAGTCCCTTTCCGCTGCTTACTCGATTGATGCGATGATAGCCAACTATCAACTTAAACGATTGGCCTTGCACGGGCGCAACCCCAGGCCCGTGCGGCATCACGTCCCCCGAAAGCTCGAACGGGCCATTCGCTTGGCTCCCTTCCTCCCTCGCGCCCGCGGGACGGGCGCGGTGATTCGCGTCCGGCGCGCCGAGGCACGGTGATTCGTGCCCGGTTCGTTAAATCCCGGCCGTACGGGGCGGAGCGGCGGCCCGGGCGGGGCCGGGGCGTGACAGAATGGTATCAGAGCAGAATCGATTCTCTGGCCCAAACCGTTGCTATGACTCTGAGATATTATCGATATGGTTTTGCAAAGTGCGTTCCATACAATAAGTCCATAGATATTCTCAAAGTGCAAAATGTTTCCTGAACTTGAATTGCTTGATTGTTTCGATTGAGTACGGCGAGGGACGGCACTATCGCTACTCGGGATATCGAGAAGTTTATCCTTGAAGTTTCGAGGACGAAACTTTTTGTTGGTTGGTAAGTATGTAACGCCCCGCTCCGCGCCGGCGTTATGTATCAAGGTGAGTGGGCAGAACTTCGTTCTCTGATTCTTGCACGCCTTAATAATAACCTGAGTTTTGCTTGCAATGTTTTCTTAAGAGAATGATAGAACCTGCCTTGCATGTTAATGAACGAACTCACCTAGCTGTCTTTGAAACAAAGTCTGCTTAACGAGAATCCTGATCGCTGGCTTAGAGTGCATGAACATGTTCACTATCGTCTATGCTTTGAGAGAACCATACTGTGCCTGAATGTGTTCAAGTGATAAGTCGGATTGCCCCGCAACAAAGAGTGTTTATAGATGGTTCGTCTCGTCTGCATACTAAGAGTTATTGATAGTGTTCCATGCATTCGCACGCGGTCGGACAATGGCTTTTGGTGCAGAGCTGAACTGCATGTGTCCCGGCTGCTACAGAGATAGTGGAAAGCAACCATGAGTCACAGCTGCCATTAGCATCAGATAAAAGAGTCATTGGTATGCTGGACTAACCGCTGTCGATCCTGAGATACTCGGGGACCGCCCTGCATATAGCTAAGTCATTGTGTTGGCTTGGATAGTGACTGCCCCTAAGAATGTGCATCGTGTGTCTAGCTATGCATCAGACCCTCGAGTCGCACGAGACACACTGCGCACACCCTGAACATGAACGGTTTGCTTGCTTGCATATTCAATATGAAACTCTGTTTCCAAACATGTTTCTAAACAAGTAAATCGACTCTGCTAGAACTGCATGAAACGAACCTAGGTAAAACTAGAAAGATCACTAGTAATGTAATGTTTTATAACATGATTACTTAGTGCCTGTTTGAGTGAATGCTTGTTTCTGTTCAGTTGATTTATCTCACCAGTACTTGTATAAAGTGCTGACCCACCAATAGTTTACTTGTTCGCAGGTACTGGATCGTCCGAGGAAGCGATAGGCGTGCCACAGTCCCGAAGACCCGGAATCCTGGTTTCGATTGTTGCCCCGAGAATGCTATCGTATAACGGGGCATAATGTATGGAACGAACGTGTGCCTTTGCTAAAGGAAACCCAAGTTGCCTCGATTGTCCCGAACACTCAGTTGGCTAATGCATTGCATTGCAACAAGTCCCTTTCCGCTGCTTACTCGATTGATGCGATGATAGCCAACTATCAACTTAAACGATTGGCCTTGCACGGGCGCAACCCCAGGCCCGTGCGGCATCACGTCCCCCGAAAGCTCGAACGGGCCATTCGCTTGGCTCCCTTCCTCCCTCGCGCCCGCGGGACGGGCGCGGTGATTCGCGTCCGGCGCGCCGAGGCACGGTGATTCGTGCCCGGTTCGTTAAATCCCGGCCGTACGGGGCGGAGCGGCGGCCCGGGCGGGGCCGGGGCGTGACATCACCTCAAACAGAATGGTAGGCCCATATCCGTCTACTTTGGAGAACTGACTGAAATTTTCCAGGAGCTGGATCACTACAGCAAGATTGCCATGATTTGTGACAAAGATCTCAAGACCTACCTGGAGTCAAAGGAGAGACAGAGAGTCTACTTATTCCTCGGAGGCCTAGATGATGATTTTGAACAGGTTCATGGTGAAGTTCTCCGGAAGGATCCTCCGCTTGGCCTGCAGGCTCCCTATGCCTATGTTCGTCGAGAATGTGATAGGAAGGAAGCCATGAAGACAGAAGGAGATAAGGCTGAAGCGATGGTGGCTCGATATCGCACTCCACAGAACCGTTCAGGTTCATCTACTCGAACCTTCTCTGAGGAAGATGGACAGTATAGAGGTGTTCGATCCGGACGCTCATATAATCAGTCGAGTGGTGATCGTGCCTCACATCAATATGGCAAGTGTGAGCATTGTGGAAGACCTGGACACTCCAAGCAAAGATGCTACAAATTGATTGGCTACCCTGAAGGCTGGGACAAAACCCGTGACTCTCGCTTCAACAAAAATTGAGCCTCTATGACTAACGTCAAGGATGATACAGAACTGATAGCTGAGAAAGCAACTGCTTTAGTCACGACAGAAGGTAACAAGGGTAAGGCTTTAAAAGTTTCTGATTCTGTTATGAATAATACATGGTTAATTGACTCGGGTGCTACGACACATATGACTTTTGATTCCAAACTTGTTCAGACTTTAAATCCTTCATCTCAAACCGATGTGACCACCGCAGATGGCAGCTCTGTCCCTGTTATTGGGGAATGCACTATTTCCCTTAATGACAATCTCAATATTGATACTGTCCTTGTAGTTCCATCCATTGATTATAATCTATTATCTGTTGCCCAAATAACTATTGCTCTAAACTGCCTTGTCATTTTTTGGCCTTGTTTCTGTGTGTTTAAGGACATCCAGACTCGGAAGACGATTGGTTATGGCACTAGACGGGACAAGCTCTACTACTTGGACTTAACATCAGACAGTAATCATCAGTTGATAAAAGCCCTTTCAGTTGGAGGTACACAAGGGAAGCAGAAAAAAATGTTAATGATATTTGGTTATGGCATCGTCGTCTTGGACACGCCTCATTTGGGTATTTACAGAAACTTTTTCCTAGTTTATTTGCAAAGAGTAATGTTTCCCATTTTAAGTGTGATGTGTGTGAATTAGCACATAGCCATCGTAGTACTTTCTCTCCAAGTTTAAAAAAAAGTTCTGTCCCTTTTATGGTAGTACATTCAGATGTATGGGGTCCATCTAAAATTGCTACTTTAGGTGGTGCCCATTGGTTTGCAATATTTATTGATGATTGTACACGTATGACATGGGTGTCTCTTTTGAAATCGAAAAATGAGGTGTGTTCTGCCTTCAAAATTTTTCACAAAATGGTTGCTGTCCAATATAAAGCACAAATACAAGTCCTTCGTAGCGATAATGGGCGTGAATATGTGAATTCAGATCTCCGTAAGTTCCTAGATCATCATGGTATTGCTCATCAGATGACATGTCCATATACACCACAAAAAAATGGCGTGGCTGAGCGGAAGAATCGTCACCTCCTAAATGTGGTGCGTGCCTCTCTACTTGAAGCTAACGCCCCGTTGTTCTATTGGGGTGAGGCCCTTGTCTCTGCTGCCTACTTAATCAACCGTGTGCCATCCCGTACAATGAATTTTCGAACACCCTGCCAGGAGCTCTCTGCTCTGGTCACCGCACCACCTAGTCCCAACTTGCCTTCTCATGTGTTCGGGTGTGTAGCCTTCGTTCTTCTTCATAAACAACAACGAAGTAAGATGGAACCTCGTGCCCTGAAGTGCATGTTTGTTGGGTATGCCTTACACCAAAAAGGCTACCGGTGTTATCATCCACCTACCAGGAAGATGTTCGTCACCATGGATGTGGTATTCCATGAACATGATATGTATTATTTATCGTCCGATTCTTCACCTCAGGGGGAGAGGAAACAAGAGGTTCAGACTCTGGATTATAGTAAAAATTCACACACAATTGAAGCGATTGTTGATATCAGTGATGAAGAGACAACTGGTTATACACCTCAGGTTGAAGAGCCAACTGTTATGGAGCTACAAACACAGGAGTCACCAGTGCCACAACCTACAGTCGTTCAGGGGGCCCCAGTACCAACGCCTACAGTCATGCCTGCTTCCTCCTTGCCAACGGGCAATGAGGATGATAACCAATCGTCTCCAGAGTTGGATGTTCCACAACCACAACGTCTCCCACCACGTCATAATCGAGGTATTCCTAAACCCACATATGAGCCTGATCCTAAAAATAATGTGAAATACCCTATGAGTAACTATGTGTCTACCGATCATCTGTCAAAATCAAATAAGTCATTTACTTGTCAATTATCCTCTGTATCTATTCCTAACAATTTGCAGGAAGCTTTAGCTGAACCTAAATGGCAGGCAGCGATGAATGAAGAGTTAAACTCATTGAAGAAAAATGCCACTTGGAGGATAGTTGATTTACCAGCTGAAAAGAAGCCGGTAGGGTGCAGATGGATTTATACTGTGAAGTATAAAGCAGATGGTACTATTGATCGTTACAAAGCGAGATTGGTGGCGAAGGGATACTCACAAAAATATGGGATCGACTACACAGAGACGTTTGCACCTGTAGCAAAGATCAACACAGTTCGTGTACTCTTGTCCCTAGCAGCTAATTATGACTGGTCTCTGCATCAACTCGACGTGAAGAACGCTTTCTTACATGGAGACTTGACTGAGGAAGTATATATGGACTTGCCTCCAGGATACAATGTTCCATTATCACATGGAAGAAAGGTTTGTAGACTACAAAAATCCTTGTATGGTCTCAAACAATCTCCAAGAGCCTGGTTTGGTAGGTTTACAACAGCTATGAGAAAGTTTGGGTATGAGCAGAGTAATTTCGACCACACTCTGTTCATAAAACGAAAGGAAAGTAAAATGACAGCCCTCATTGTGTATGTCGATGATATGGTGGTTATTGGAAATGATGAGGAAGAACGTTTAGCACTTCAAAAATATTTATCAACCGAGTTTGAGATGAAAGACCTATGCTCCTTGAAGTATTTCTTGGGAATCGAAGTATTTAGATGCCAATCTGGAATTTTCTTGTCTCAAAGAAAATATACTTTGGATTTGTTACGGAAAACAGGTATGTTGGGTTGTCAACCAGTTGATACTCCATTGGAGGAAGGGTTGAAGCTTGGAATGAATCCAAATCAAGTACCAGTGAACAAAGGAATATATCAGAGGTTAGTTGGCAGGCTAATGTACTTGGCACATACCAGGCCTGATCTGGCTCATGCGTTGGGAGTGGTTAGCCAGTTTATGCATGATCCTGGAGAACAACATATGAATGCAGTGTTGAGAATATTACGATATCTTAAAGGAATTCCAGGAAAAGTGATACTGTTCAAGAAGTATAATCATCTCAGAGTCGAGGGATATACAGATGCAGATTGGGCAGGAACGATTGATGATCGACGTTCTACATCAGGTTACTTTACATTTGTGGGAGGTAATTTAGTTACATGGAGGAGCAAGAAACAAAATGCGGTTGCTCGCTCGAGTGCAGAGGCTGAATATCGTGGTATGGCATTGGGGATTTGTGAAATATTGTGGATCAAAAATCTGTTGAAGGATTTAGGCTTCGATAATACGGAACCGATGAAGTTGTTCTGTGACAATCAAGCTGCCCGTAACATTGCACATAACTCCGTTCAACATGACAGGACAAAACATGTTGAAGTTGACAGGTTCTTCATCAAAGAAAAGATCGATAAGAAAATTATTGTAGTACCACCAATCAGAACAGATGACCAGTTAGCAGACATACTTACGAAAGCAGTTGCATGTCATGTTCTCTCAAAGTTCCTATCCAAGTTGGAAATGAGTGATATATATGCACCAACTTGAGGGGGGAGTGTTCGCTTGCATATAACCGTCTCCCTTATTCTATGGGATTCGGTTGTTAGCCAAGTAAGATAGGTTACCACAATTATAGGACTAACAGCTAAGCTCCAACAGATTCTTCATTTGTATATATATGCTATTGAATACATGAATAAAATACAATCTTTTTCAGCCATCTTTTATATTATTTTCTTCTGAAACAGAATGTACTAATTTTTCATGTTGTCTTTAATTGCTGCCACCTCCAGGTCACTAATAAACTGCAGATAATTACCAATAACTTTGCAATTAATTAGTAGGTCGTAGATATAGTTTTTTTTTTCCCTCATTGAGACAAGAAGAAAATTTAGATGGCGGAGATGGACGAGGACACTGAATCCACTAAATGGTTCCAGGGGAGCAAGAAGTTTTTGTAATTGTTTATACAGAGGTCGGTGGGATTAAAAGTCCTTTGTTGAGCCTTATTAAAATTTAAAAGTAGGAACTAGTATATATATATAGACGTCAAAGACCTAACAATATTTTCTTTTAATTTTTTTTATATATATAATTAACTAATTGTCTATATTAAATTTAATGAATAATTTTAATCAAAAAAATATAAATAATGATATTTGTGTAAAATCTTCTATGAAAGTCTTAACTTTTTTTATTTTATAGATACTAGTATATATGTACGTCCATTGCACATATTTAATAAATTATTATTAAAAAAAATAAAATATAGTTGCTGTAATTATTTTAATATTTATTAAGACTACTTAGGAAGGATAAAAATAACTATATTAATTATTCTAAATTTTTTATTATATTAATATCATCATCATATTATTATTATTATTATTATTATATATATATATATATATATATATATATATATATATATATATATATATATATATATTATTTTAAGACTATTTAGGAAGATCAAATGACAACTCTCGTAGTTATCTTGTTGTCCATTTTAACTTTAATAAATAATTTAAATTAGTATATAAAGGAAATGGTACATTTGGAAAGAAAAGTTTCACGGTGAAGTTCAACTTTTCTCATAATATAGTAGTGTAGATATAAAAGGCTAATTAAGTTTGTGATACCCAAAACATATCTAGCAATAGGGCCGGCCCTGATCCAGGACAGCCAAGACGACCGTCCAGGACTCACGGACCAGGAGAATCCAAAAAAATAGTTTATTATATATATGTTAATATTTTTGTATTTAAAATATAACTAGTATTTATTATGGATTTTTTTTAACATAAAATAATTGTTGTTTAGTGATTATTATGTTAGACTTACGTACTAGAACTCTTAAGTTCAATTCTTGTTGGCCGTAATTTTTTTAATTTTTTTTCCTTCAGTTTTTTCTTTAATACATTATATAAAGGGACACCATTTTAAAAGTTTGCTAGGGCCTCAACGAACTCAGGCCGACCATGTCTAGCAAGTACTATTAGCAGAACGAACTCCTCGAAAATATAGACAGTGTTTAATGTTCCAATCCAGACAGCGAGTTGCATAGGAGTCGTTTTGGACTAAACAAAAAAAATTCTTTCGAATTTTGGAATAATAAACTGTTGTTGATGAGTTGGATAGTTGTGCTAGACTGGAATAAGTTTAACTAAAAAGATTTGGATTGAGACATATGCTGATGTCATATAGATTTTTTTATTTTTTTAGTTTAGTTGGACTGAAACCATCTCAGTCCATACATACTACAACCACGGTGCCATGCTTTCCGTTTGAACTCAGAAAAGCGAACATTTTAGATTGATGCAACTTCTAAGAATGATGATAGGTAGGTTACGTGGAAATTAAGGAGTGTGGGCTGCCGAAAGAAGGAAAAATGTGGTTAAGATGTTCGAAACCAATCATGTAGGAACTATGAGCGTGCTAATCTCCATGCAGGATTTCCACCTCCAGCCGTCCCATTGTTGCATCATCTTATATTTTGCCGAACCAAACCAAATCCACTCACTCCCACCAAAGTGCAACACATTCTTCTTCCACTTCACACAAATTGGAAGCTCAAATGCCTCCTCCACGCGTCAACAAAGCAAGTCCACGGATCAGGACTGCACAAGTTCAGTATTCCACAGCAACGGCTGAGTTGGACAAGTCATTCTCCACGACGACTGGGGCTAAGGTGACGAAGCACCGTGCTGCAAGTTGGTGTTTTTTACTTTACTTTAGAAGTTTTAGTTCTATATTAAAAAACCATCAATGTGTACATCTCAATATATAGTTTTGCTTAGTATTGGTATATGCACATGGGATGGTGGTACATGTGGATTGACTTTCCTAGAGAGATTAAGTGTGAACCCTATTATGACAATTTTTATTTTGTCACAATATTTGTAAAGTTTTCCTTAGGAACCAAGTCCCATAGGGACTTAGCGACTCGGACTCAGACGCAAAGTGGCGCTTTGTTGACGTACTTTGCACTTAGAGCGACCAGGGCCCAGGGGCTATGCGGTCAGAGATCGCATGGCGCTCGTGCGCTCCTTTTATGTCCGAGTTCCATGCACGGTTGCTTGCTCGGACGCATGCTTCATGGAGTTATGCGGCCTGGGGCTATGCGGTCAGGTGCGCATGCGTCCAGGGGCCTTGCGGTCTGGAGCTATGCGGCCAGGCGCTATGAGACCAGCAAATTAGCTTGAGCGAGTCGAGTGTGGAGGGGACATGGACTGCTATTGGCGGCTCGGTGCGGCGCAGGTGGCACGTGGTTCTCTGTGCCACGCTGCTGCAGCTTTCGGTGTCTGGCGGCGCTGTCCGCGGGATCGGGGCGTGGCATAATGAAGTCTGTGTGCAGACAAAGATCGTCAGGAAGCCGTTCAGAAGAGTAAACCAAAGCACAAATCTTCTGGAGTTGGTACACTCAGATATCTGTGACTTCAAGCAATTTTTCACAAAAGCCGGAATGAAGTATTTTATCACTTTCATTGACGATTTCTCGAAGTACACATTCGTATATCTTCTCAAGTCGAAAGACGAAGCGTTCGAGAAGTTCAAGGACTTAAAAGCTGAAGCAGAATGTCAAACCGGTCAACAACTCAAAAAATTCAGAAGCGATCGAGGCAGAGAATATAGTTCCTTGGAATTCGTATCTTTCTGTAAAGAACATGGAATTGTCAACAAAACTACTGCTCCGTATTCTCCCCAATCTAATGGTGTAGCAGAAAGAAAGAACATGACGCTGACAGAGGTGATGAACTCTATGTTGTTGACAACAGGACTTCCAAAGTGCTTATGGGAAGAAGCAGCACTTACAACTATGTTTATTTTGAACAGAGTACCATTCACAACATCTGACATTACTCCTCGTGAACTCTGGTTCAAGGTCAGACCCAACTTGAATCTCATTCAAGTGTGGGGGTGTCTAACGTATGTGAATATTCTAGACCTCAAGATTCAGAAGCTGGAAACGAGAACTACGAAGACCATATTTCTGGGCTATGCTGATAAGAGGTGATGCTTGGAGGTTCCTTGATATCGAATCTAATCATATCATAAAATCTCGCAACGCAGAATTCTTTGAAGACAAGTTTGCTAGGCACAAATATATTGTTCTCACGGATGTCTCGGAGAATGCTGCTACCACAAACGAGGCAAGTACCTCTTAAGAGAAGTAGTCCAAGAAGAAGTTATCGTTGATGAGACAATATTTGAACCAGAACCCGCTGAGCCAAGAGCAAAGCGAGTGAAGATGCCGAAGGACTTTGGAGAAAACTTTGTTACCTATCATGTGAAAGCTGATCCGCTTATGATGAGGCAATGAAGACCAGAGATGCTATTTTCTGGAAAGAGGCTATCCATGACGAGTTTGACTCGATAACTTCTAATAATACTTGAAAGTTAGTCGATCTACCTGAAAGAGCTAAACCCATCGGATGCAAGTGGATCTTTAAGAAGAAGATGAAAGCAGACGGTTCTGTTGACAAGTTCTAGGCCAGGCTAGTGGTCAAGAGATTTTCTCAGATACAGGGGGTTGATTACTTCGACACATATGCTCCCGTTGCACGGATGACTACTATCAGGATGCTGATTGCTCTAGGTGCTACTCACAGAATGGTGATTCATCAGATGGACATTAAGACAATATTTCTGAATGGTGAACTGACTGAGGAGATTTACATGAAGCAGCCAGTACGATTTATCATCAAAGGTCTTGAAGACAAAGTATGCAAAATGGTAAAATCTTTGTATGGTCTGAAGCAAGCTCCCAAATTGTGGCATGAGAAGTTTGACAAAGTTATCAGATCAAATGGCTACAAGGTTAGCGAAACTGATAAGTATGTGTACACAAAGTTCGCTGGCGATAGAGGTGTCATCGTTTGTCTCTATGTGGGCGATATGCTAATCCTAGGCACAGATGAAGGATGTGTCACTAGAACAAAGATGTTCCTCTCGTCTAAATTTAGTATAAAGGACATAGAAAATGCAGATATTATCCTTGGGATTAAGATAATTCGGACGAAAGCAGTGCTTGCTCTATCACAAGCTCACTACGTGGAGAAGATGCTCACGCGCTATGGATATCAGGATCTTCTAGGGATCGATACTCCATATAGGTGTGACAAAAAACTGAAGCCTAACCCAGGAAAAAACGTCAAACAGTTGGAGTATTCTAGCGTCATCGGGAGCTTGATGTATGCTACAAATGCTACTAGGCCTGACAATGCTTTTGCCGTGGGGATGCTGAGTAGATTCACGAGTAACCCAGGTGTTGAAGACTGAAAAGCTGTGAATAAGGTGATAATATACCTCAAGAAGACTCAGAAGTTTGCACTTTACTACAACAGAGATCCAGTAGTGGTAGAAGGCTTCATTGATGCTAGTTGGTGCTCAGCATAAGAGAGCGAGAGATCCACAAAAGGATATATTTTTTCAATGGGAGTAGCTGCCATATCGTGAAAGTCAAAGAAGCAGACTATGCTCTCACGCTCATCGATGGAGTCTGAGTTCTATGCACTTGCAGCTGCAGCAGATGAAGCAGAATGGCTTCGGGAGCTCATGTACGATCTTTCAATAGTTGGTATACAGATTCTGGCTGTACCGATATACTGCGACAACCAGGCAGCTGCAGCAGTAGCATCTAATAATTTCTTCAATGGAAAGAAGAGAACTGTGTGATTTTGGCACAGAGCACTGAACAATCTCATCAAGACTGGTGTCATTACAGTGGTGGATGTTCGAAGTTAGAAGAACCTAGCGGATCCGTTGACTAAAGGTCTTAGGCGCCAGCTAGTCGAAGACACAGTAGGTAAAATGGGCTTGAAGGACCTATGATATTGTGTCTTTGTAATCCTACCATTAAGTTTTATGCTATTAGTTCAAAGAAAAATCTACTAGGCATCTAGCTTTTGGTTCAAGGGATGACTACTGACTGAAAAAATATCAGGTACAGTGGATAGTCCTTATGGACAATGTGGAATACGTACCCGAAACCACTGTAGTCTACTTTTTTGTTTTATAGAACAATTCCTGTGTAAGGTTGGCTTCGACGTCTTAATGAGTTCTCGGGTAGAGTGGATGTCCGACGTGCGCTGCAGGAAGCATGTGTAGTTCAGCACTACAAGGGACTTGTTGTCACGCCCCAGTCCCAAAATGTCGAGGGACTGAGCACGCGAGCAATGGCCAGCAGCACGCACCGATGGACAACCCAATTTAATGGATCCATCAGGGCATGCTTAAGCTGTAGTCTAGCAGTAATAAGTTACAAGTCTCAGGTATTACTAATCTCATCCACAGAATAACACAGATTAATTGCCAGAAATAATGCAATAGAAATAAATATGCAATAACAAATAAGGTTGTCTCGGGAAACAAATCCGAGAATTATTCTGTTACAATTAAGGAAAAATAGACAGGAATAGAAATGCTGAAAATGGAAATACTGTGTAGTTGAAGCCGGTGCTCAGGAGAAATCTTCGGCCACTACTTCGTCCTCTGTTCCTTGTTCTGCTCCAAGGAGTGCTCCGGTACCGTACACCTCTGGGTAGTTCTCTTCAGCTGTACCTGGGGACATAATCCGGATCCAGGTCCTCAGGGGACAGCAAGGTATAGAAAATACAAGCCAAAATAAATACGGTGCAGCAGATAAAATAATCATCAGGGTAAACTAAGTAACCCACTATGTGATATGCAATATGAGAACAACACTAGAACTCAGGCTGAAGCCACTACAAGCTCTGTGTCGGAGAGCCGGTAGCGGCAATAACTATGAATTACACTATGATATATACTATGTTTTATATATATAATATCAGCCTGTAGTCTGTGTGTCTCTCCCCACCCAATATAATTCCACGTCTCATGTCCACGATGCCTCATGTCCATGTCACGCACGATTATAACTAATGCAGCAAGTCTGATAGCTATGAATCAATTGTTTAAGAATGTAAAGTATATGTCATAACCATGCATCCTATACAGAATCACCTCGAATGACTCAGGAAGACTCTGTCTCATGGAATAGTGTCAAGTGTCCTGGGTTCTGGTGTACTTGATAGGACAAGTACGAGAAATTATCGGGTCTCGATATCCATGTCTATGTGATGTTACACAACCCCGCGTATGGAGTTGGTACCCGACTATGATCGGACACTAAGCACGCCACTCGTTTCCTAGGTTAAGCAGTTAAACATGTTTATATTTAATTCCACAAGAAATCCATTAAAATACTATGTCAAGAATTACTGAGATTTGGCAAGCTTTACTTGTCCATTATTGCATAATTAAATCCAGAAAATAATTAGCAAGCTGCAGGGTTTGGCAAGGTACACTTGCCTGTGGTTCCTGTTCCAATTGCGGCTCTGACTTCAGCTGGAATTGCAGGCGGTACTCCGGTTACTGAAACAAACATCACCATCAGATCCAGAAAATATCAATCAGCTAGAAATGCCTGTCCTTGGGTCCAATTTGGAGACAAAGACAAAAACGGCAGTTTCGGGCCAAAACGGGGTCCACCGGTGGGCCCGCTTTGCACCGAAAAATGCGTCCGGGTCAACGGTCTCCAAATTCACCAAACTCAGTGTCAACAGGTCAGAAACGCTGATATGAACCCAACGGAACTTTCAGAATTGGATTCCGATGAGCCGAACACAAAATCGTCCGTCGAGCGGGGCCTGTGGGGCCCACGACACGCGATTTCGTCAACGTTCTCAGAATCGAACCAAACTTGACCCATAGGACCAGCGTATCACTACGAGTCCGATGGCGCAAGTTTTGTCTCGATCCGACGTGTGTACACAAAGTTAGAATGCGTTCCAGAAAGTACAGATACGGGGCGATGTCCGCGGATACGCGTTGATTCCGGTGTGCACGCACACCCGAATCAGCTTTCGCGAAATTCCACACGTCCGTATCGACGAGGCGCACGTATCTGTGAAGACCGCGCGCGACCAAGTCGTCCCGTTTGGCGGAGCGTACTCAGTTCCGGGGTGAAACAGGGTCTGATTTTTCCTGTTTTTGGATCGCGGTGTGCGATCACCACAGGACGCGATGCCCCGAGCGGTTTATCCGGGCACCGAGAGGGTCATACAGGCTTCGCAACGCAATTTGCGGAATAAAAAATGGAGCTACGAGCAAAAAGTTACAAGTACCTGAAGGGGACCTGGAAACCAGGGTCGATTCGTGTCCGACTCGTGTCGGGCACAGGGCAGAATTAGGGTTAGGGTTTGGGGATTCCTCGTCGGAATCCGGCGGAGGGTGTCACGCCTCAGTCCCAAAATACCGTGGGACTAGACTCGTGGCAATAGCCAGCAGTACGCACCGATGGACCAACTCAATATAATGGATCCATCAGGGCATACTTAAGCTGTAAAACAAGTCTACGACAATCACGGCACAACTAATCTCATCCACACAAGATATAAAATATGATCCACAGAATAAATCAGGAATGTAAATCATCAGCAAGTCTCACAAAGTACTTCGGGGAACAACCCGATAAATATCTAGTACAATGGTTCAACAGACCAGAAAGTAAATGACTGAAATAAGTAATAAAAGCTGAGCATGATCATGGATGCTCAAGAGAAGTCTTCAGCTAAGACCTCATCCTCAGATGGCGGTACAGCTCCTGGATCAGCTCCTGCTCTGGTCCCGTAAACCTCGGGATAAGCCTCGTCTGTAAAATCTGGGGACAAAATCCGGATCCAGGTCCTCAGGGGACATAGCAAGGTACAAGAAAACTCATGCCAAATAAATACAGATAAGCAGTGCAGCAAATAAATAACTAAATGATCAATGGGTAAATATGTAACCATCTAAGTGAAATGCAAGTGAGAGTAACACTAAAACTCAGGCTGAAGCCACTACAAGCTCTGTGTCGGGGAGCCGGTAGCGGTAATAAACACGTAATGTGCCTAGCTCTGCTACGAGAGTCTGAGGCCTCACAATAGTAGTAGATAGATATATGAAACAGCCTGTAGCCTGTGTGTCTCTCCCCACCCAATGTAACCACGCATATCATGACCATAACGTCTCATGCCCATGTCAAGCGCGATCATAGCTAATGCAACAAGTCATAAGTATCTAAGAGTATAATGTCCATGTCCTGTATCCTATACAGAATCACCACGAATATCTCGGGAAAATCCTGTCTCATGAATAGTGTCAAGTGTCCTGGGTCATATGGTACTTGATAAGACAAGTACGAGAATAAAGTGTCACGAATGTCCAACTCTAGATGACCGTACCCAACACTGCGCACAGTGTCGGCACCCGACTGATAATCGGACGCTAAGTACGTCACACGGTCCTAGGTTGAGCATGCACCGCACTATAATAAAGCAAGGAAAATATATAACAATACTGTAGAGTTGGCAAGGTACACTTGCCTGATGGTTGAATATCAACTGTCGTCCTGGTATCGGTGGATCCGGTAGGTACTACTCCGAAAGCTGTAATAAATATCACCAACAGTCTCAGAAGATGTCAAATAGCTGGAAATGCCTGTCCTTACGTCCAATTTGGACACAGGGGCAAAAAGGTCACTTTCGGGCCAAAGCGGGTTCCATAGGTGGGCCCACTTTGCACCGAAAAGCGTACCGAGGGTAACAGTCTCTAAATGGGATAAGCTATGGGTCAAACAACTCTAAATGTCAATACGATCCCAACGGTATGTCCAAATTTGGATTCCGATGAGCCGAACATAATTTGGTCCAAAAAGTCAACTGTGGGGCCCGCCAATTGGCGATCTGGTCAACCGTCTCAGAAAGGCGTGAAAATTAGGTCACAGGACCAGCGTGTTACCACGAGTCCAGTGGCGCAAGTTTCGTCGCAATCTGACAAGCGTGCACAAAATACTCGCGAGTTCCACAAAAGTGGCGATACGGAATGTGTCCGCGGATACGGCCTGATTTCGGCGCGCACACGCGTCCAAATCAGTCCCCACAAATTTTCACGTGTCCGATTATGCTGCGTGCACCATTCGGTACACTTGGCACACGGCAGGGCGGTCCCGTTAGGAGGGGCGCGCTCCGATCTCCAACTTTTGGAAAACCGGAAAAAAGTGGATGCGCGCAGTTTTGTGACGATTACAATTTTGTCCACAACAACTAATAGCACAAAGTTATTATACAGAAAATAAACTAGGTCATGTAATCTACAGGTATCAAAAAAGAATCACCGAATTCGGATCTCTGTGGTGGGAGATACGAACTCGGGAATATGGGTGGTTATTCTGGAATTCTGCGATTGCAGAATTCTGTCTGTCCGTCCACTTTTGACGCTGTTTTTCACCTAGGGGCACACGTTTTTCGAGGTAGGCTATAAAACAAATATTGGAGAGGGTTGAGGGAAGATCATACCTATGAAAACGAAAGAGCGTTTGGTCGAGCGAGTCAACGGGAAATCACCTAAGTTATTATTTAATTAATTCTTATACTTTTCTTTTCTTTCTTTTCTTTCTTTAATTAAAATATATATACATATATATTTGTATATATATATATATACTCATAAGAAAATTTATAGGATAGGGCATTGCACATAGTTAGGCTAGCAACTGCTTAAGGGGTCTCCTACATGGAATAAATTCCGAAAAATTTCTGATGGTCCCACAAGTCCTCTAAGTGTCCGAACACCTAACATAAAAATTATTAAAAATCTATTTCTCCTATTTGGACCTAATTACTATAATTTAATTAATAATTAATAAATAAAGGGCATATACGATTTTCTGGGAAGGGGGTTTTACATTCTACCCAACTTATAAAAATTTCGTCCTCGAAATTAAAATTAAGCCACGATAGAATGCAAGGATGGTATAAGATATAAATTAACAATGTAAATTCATACCTTGGTCTGCGAATAGGTTCGGGAAACGCTTGTGCATGTCGTACTCGCGCTCCCAAGTTGATTCTCCTGGCGCGCCATGCCTCCATGCTACGCGAACCAAGGGAATAGACAGGTTCCTCAATACCTTCTCTCGACGATCAAGGATTCCCACGGGTTGCTCTTGGTATGACAAGCTCGGCCCAATGGTGATCTCTGAATGGTCGAGAACATGACTGCTGTCTGCCACATATCGCCTGAGCTGCGACACATAGAATACGTCATGTACTCCCTCCAGTGAAGGTGGTAGCGCAAGTCGATATGCCACCTCTCCAACTCTCTCGAGCACGTCAAATGGTCCAATATACCTTGGACTCAACTTGCCGCGCCCTCCGAATCGGATGGTGCCTCTGGTCGGTGATATCCTCAAGAAGACGTGATCGCCCTCTTTGAACTCCAAGGGTCGACGATGAAGGTCTGCCCACTGCTTCTGCCTGTCTTGCGCTGCTCGCAAGTGTCCCTGAATCTTCTTGACTGTCTCTACGGTGTTGACCACCAACTCGGGTCCCAGAATCTGACGTTCTCCCACGTCACTCCAACACACAGGAGACCTACATTTTCTCCCATACAATGCTTCAAACGGAGCCATCTGAATACTCGCTTGATAGCTATTGTTGTAAGAAAACTCTACAAGATGTAGGTGGTCCTCCCATGATCCTCCAAAGTCTAACATGCAAGCCCTCAACATGTCCTCCAAGGTCTGAATAGTACGCTCTGACTGCCCATCTGTCTGCGGGTGGTAAGATGTACTGAACTTCAGACGAGTACCAAGACTCTCTTGCATGCTCCTCCAAAAGTGCGATGTGAAGCGCGAATCTCTGTCCGATACAATGCTGACTGGTATGCCGTGCAATCTCACGATTTGCCTCATGTATAAATCAGCTAAAGCTTCTTTAGACTGACCCACTCTAAAAGGTATAAAATGGGCTGACTTGGTGAGTCGGTCCACTATTACCCACACTACATCTCTCCCACTTGGACTCTTGGGAAAACCCGTGACGAAGTCCATAGTGATGTGCTCCCACTTCCACTCTGGAATCGGAAGTGGTTGCAATAATCCTGCTGTCCTCTGGTGCTCCGCCTTCACTTGTTGACATACTAAGTATTTGGCCACAAATCTCGCGATCTCTCTCTTCATTCCATGCCACCAGTAATACTGTCTCAAGTCTCGGTACATCTTGGTTCCTCCAGGGTGAACAGAGTACATAGAGCTATGTGCTTCAGTCATTAACTCCTGTCTTAATTCTCCATTTGGAACATACAAGCGGTTTCCAAACCTTAATGTCCCGTCTTCGTGGATGCGTAGTCCTGTCTGCATACCGGCTTCTGTCCTTTCTTTGAGTCTTCGGAATCTAGCATCGGTGGGCAATGCCTCCTTAATCTTCTCCACGAGTGATGACTGAATCTCAAGGTTAGCCATCTAGCCATTCTGTCCCGGTAAGACGACCTCTATCTGTAGCTCCTGTAGATCTCTCAATAACTCGGGCTGCATCATCAAGAAATAAGCCGTAGGCTTCCTGCTGAGTGCGTCTGCAACAACATTCGCCTTTCCCGGATGATACTGCAGATCGATGTCAAAATCTACCATCAGTTCCAGCCAGCGTCTCTGCCTCATGTTGAGCTCCTTCTGAGTATATACATACTTCAGACTCTTGTGATCTGTAAAGATTTCTACCCTCTCTCCATAAAGATAGTGCCTCCAAATCTTTAATGCAAATATAACTGCTGCTAGCTCCAGATCATGTGTTGGGTAGTTATTCTCGTGGACCTTCAACTGTCTCGACGCATAAGCAATGACCTTGCCATGTTGCATCAAAACACATCCTATGTCACGCCCCAGTCCCAAAATACCGAGGGACCGGACGCGTGTCAATGGCCAGCAGTACGCACCGATGGACCAACTCAATATAATGGATCCAACAGGGCATACTTAAGCTGTAAAACAAGTCTACGACAATCATGGTACAACTAATCTCATCCACACAAGACATAAAACATGATCCACAGAATAAATAAGGAATGTAAATCATCATCCAGTCTCACAAAGTACTTCGGGAACAACCCGATAAATATCTAGTACAATGGTTCAACAGCCCAGAAAGTAAAAGACTGAAATAAAGAAATGAAAGCTGAGCATGAACATGGATGCTCAAGAGAAGTCTTCAGCTAAGACCTCGTCCTCAGATGGTGGTACAACTCCTGGATCAGCTCCTGCTCCAGTCCCGTAGATCTCGGGATAAACCACGTCTGCAAAATCTGGGGAACAAAATCCGGATCCAGGTCCTCAGGGGACATAGCAAGGTACAAGAAAGCTCATGCCAATAAATACAGATAAGCAGTGCAGCAAATAAATAACTAAATGAACAATGGGGTAAATAAGTAACCATCTAAGTGTAAATGCAAGTGAGAGCATCACTAGTCTCAGGCTGAGCCACTACAAGCTCTGTGTCGGGGAGCCGGTAGCGGTAATAACCGGTAGTGGGTCAGGCTCTGCTACGAGAACCTGCGACCTCTCAATAATAGAAGATATACATAAATACAGCCTGTAGCCTGTGTGTCTCTCCCCACCCCATGTAACCACGCATATCATGACCACAACGTCTCATGCCCATGTCAAGCGCGATCATAGCTAAATGCAACCAGTCATAAGTATCTAATAATATAATGTCCATGTCCTGTATCCTATACAGAATCACCACGAATATCTCGGGAAAATCCTGTCTCATGAATAGTGTCAAGTGTCCTGGGTCATAGGGTACTTGATAAGACAAGTACGAGAATATAAAATGTCACGGATGTCCATCTCTAGATGACCGTACCCAACACTGCGTATAGTGTCGGCACCCGACTGATAATCGGACGCTAAGTACGTCACACGGTCCTAGGTTGAGCATGCACAGCAGTATATATAAAACAAGGAAAATAGATAACTAAACTGCAGAGTTTGGCAAGGTACACTTGCCTGATGTCCGAATATCAACTGTCGTCCTGGTATCTGTGGATCTGGTAGGGACTACTCCAAAAGCTGTAATAAATATCACCAACAGTCTCAGAAGATGTCAAATAGCTGGAAATGCCTGTCCTTACGTCCAATTTGGACACAGGAGCAAAAAGGTCATTTCCGGGCCAAAGCGGGTTCCACATGCGGGCCACTTTGCACCGAAAAGCGGGTCAGGGTCAAAGGTCTCCAAATTCCGCAAACTCAGTGTCTACAAGTCAGGAACGATGATACGAACCCAACGGAACTTCCAGAATTGGATTTCGATGAGCCGATCACAAAATCACCCGTCAAGTGGAGCCGGTGGGGCCCACGATACGTGATTTTGTCAACGTTCTCAGAATCGAACCAAACTTGACTCACAGGACCAGCGTATTGCTACGGATCCGATGGCGCAAGTTTCGTCTCGATCCGACGTGTGTACACGAAGTTACAGCGTGTTTCAGAATCGACGGATACGGGGTGTCGTCGGCGGATACGCGTTGATTCCGGGGTGCACGCACCTCCGAATCGACTTCTGCGAAATCCTACACGACCGTATCAACGTCGCGCACAGTTTGGTAAAGACCGCGTGCGACCAAGTCGTCCCGATTGGCGGGGCGAACTCAGTTCCGAGGTGAAACAGGGCGTTGTTTTTTTCCTGTTTTGGATCGCGGTGTACGATCACTACAGGACGCGATGCACCGAGCGAGTTGCACGGGCACCGAGAGGGTTATACAGTCTACGCATAGCAATTGACGGAATTGAAAACGGAGTGGCGAGGTGAAAGAAATCGGTACCTGAACAGGGCTCCGTGAATGCTGAATTTCACGTGTCCAAGAGTCGCTTTGTGTCCTGGTCGTGTCCTCGTGTGTCGGTTTGCTGTGCTCAGACCCTGGGTCTGACTCGGGACAGCGGGGTTATCTCCGGTCCTCAGCGGCTCGGCGGCGCTCGGGAACGGCCGTGGGTTGGTCGCCGGGGAGTCTAGGGCTTGGTCGACGACGGCGCCGGAGTCGGGGTCGTCGACAGCTCCGGGGATGACTGGGCGGAGGTGGTGGACACAGTGAACTCCGGCGAGCTCTGTGGTGCAGTCGGGTCGGGCTCCATCGAGAAGGAAGATCCGGTCGAGAGCTGTGGTCGAGGTTGGCACCGTGGCTCGGGGACGCCGGGTCGTGCGGCTTGGCGAAGTTGGGGAGATCGTGGTGTTGCCGGTGAGGTTCAGTCGAGCGTGGCGAGGAAGGAGATCCGGCCAGGCTGTCGAGCTGACGGCGGGGAGATGTCGAGATGGGAAGGAGAGTTGATGGTGATGCTGGAGGTGGTTGCCTCCGGCGGAGTTCTAGGGATGTGGCTCCGGCAGCCTGCTCCGGGCTCGCTGAGAAGAAGAACAGGGAGGGGGAAAGAACTAGGGCAGCGGCAAGGGGAGGAGACGGCGCTGTGGAGTCGGGCGGCTGGGCTAGGGTTTCTGGGAAGAAGGAGGATGGCGTCGACGACGGGGAGCAGCCGGCGGAGACCTAGGGTTCAGGGGAGGAGCGGTGGAAGGTGGATGGCAGGGAGGCCGGCGTCGGAGAAGATGACGGAGCGAGGGGGAAGCAGGAGGATGAGGTCGACGCGCCGGAGGGGACGCGCTGGGAGGAAGGTGGCCGGGGTCGGGGTTGTCCTGGGAGGAGGAGGAGGGGGCTCGAGCGGCGGCGCGGATCTCGAGAAAGGCGGCGGCACGGATCTCGAGGAAGGCGGCTGCTAGGGTTCAGAAGCTGGACACGGATGTCGAGGCAGCCTCTTTTATAGGCTGCTACAGGAACTCCGGCAGCTAGGGTTCACATAGGGTTAACGGGTTGACTCGGGTCCGACCCGGTTGACCCGTTAAGCTGGGGTTGTTTTGGGTTGGTTTAACTTGGGTCTGGTTCACAATCCAAATAGCTTTTCGTCCTCGAATCGTTGCTCCGGTGTCCAATAAATTCACCGAAAAATGCCATGCGTCCGGTTCTCCATTATACACAATAAATTTTTACTTCCAGAATATTTTGACCCCATCTAGCCACACTTAAAATTATTTAACCCACCAAACCTCAGTGATAAATTCCAGAAAAATACCGAAAATACGGAAAATTATATTAATTTCACTTCGAAAATTTAGGGTGTTTACAATCTACCCAACTTATAAAAATTTCGTCCTCGAAATTAAAATTAAGCCATGGCAGAAGACAAGGATGGTATAAGATTTGCATTGGTTAAAATGCAATGCTAGGTTTAACGGAGTGGGCGATGTTGCACATTCCGAAAATCATGTGAGAAATTGATATGAGCGATTAATTGGTTTCTTCCGGTGTCATGGCAATGATGTGGACACCTAATTGCTCTTTTGCATAAAATTGCCCAACCACTGAAACGTTGCACCAAGATGGAAATGGAGGATGGGCATGTCTAGGACAAGGGTGTGGAATTTGTAGGAAGGCAGTGACTAGGGAAGTACTCCAATCAAAATTCAACCTATGGTTATCTCTTCTCCCTTGTTTCAAATTATCCATATCCAAATTAAATTAAATCCAAATAACATCTTCAAGATTTAAATAAGCATGTATATTTTACCTCACGATCTATAACTATCATAATTTCCTCTAGAAGTAATTTGAGTCCAATATTATTCCCACTTTCACTTATAAATTTTGTATGTTTCAACTCTTTAAATTCCATTCACATCCTCTATATTTCAAATATGTCGTCCAACCAACAAGTTTTAATTCTTAATTCGAATTATCAAATAGAAGTAATTTAATTGCAGTCCTCCAATGTTCAAGTCTGAAATTCTATGGTTATCCTCTAAATTCAAATTGGTGATTCTACCTTCATTGTTCAAAAATTTAACTCATGCACTTAAGGTATAAATATTGGGTCCTCAATATCAATTAATTAATCCTCCTCATCTTAGTCATCCTTCTAAATTTCTTCAAAATTACAATGGCTTGAACCTCTCCCAATCTAATCTTACTCGATCATAATCTAAAAGAAATTCCTCCCGAGTTGACAATGCACTGCTACCCATCTTGGAATTTACCCATCTATCACATGAGGCTATATACTTTTAAGAAAAATTCCTTAATTTGTTTGCTCATGTCATTCTATCCTCAAAACTTCAACTCCGATCGTATCCCATATGATATATCCTTAATTACGAAAGGATAATCCTCAAGTATGTGATCGGCCTATGGGGTATATCTGGTACTCTCTATGTATCAACTTATACCAAGCACGAGGTTTCGTCTTTCCGAAATAAGGGAAGACGGAGACCAATAATAATAAAGAGTTCAAGGGCAGCGTAATAGAATAGAAGTATTGGGATCAAGACGTTTAAAGAATTCAAATGGGAATTGTCAAAGCAGTTGTGGATTGAAATCTTATTTTGGTAATTCCTATTCACATGCTCGTATTAATACAGTTATGTAACCGATACGATATGCTCAGACATGTCTAGGGCAAGTATATTTGTCTACTAATCACTACATATCTCAATCCACGTAAAGTATTATTGCGAAGGGCGAATCAAGCGCACTCTGGTTGATCAGACCGTAATACACTGATTCTGAAATGTATTATTGTGGGCCTCCCCAATAATACACATGTCATGAACAAGCTCGATAAAGAGTAAGCTTGCAAAACTAGGCTATAAAATAGCAGCATAAGTCAAGGTAATATATGAAATATAAGTACGCTAGATGCTGATGAAGGGAGGTACAAATTATTCAAGTTCACAAAATAAAACAAAATAAGCAACATTAATAAAAGACTCTACAATCTCTACAGTTATCATAGAACCACCTTGTCTAAGTCGCTAGTCGACCAAATAGGGCATGAACCTCTAAATCCTATTGTCTGAGTAACCACTGTCACCTTATGCTAGCATTCATTTAATGCCATTCAATTACACTGCCTCGATGGGTCAAGTGGACTATGTGGTACTAGGTTGTGAGGCATACTACCCAACTTATAAGAATTAAACTAATACTGCGACAGTCTTAAGAGGATCCTGCAAATAACCTTGCACATGTAAATAAAACGGAAACTCTTATTAGGGTCTCCTATGGTATCACGTAAGTAATGGTCATCTTAAGTCTTAATCGTAGTGCTCATAGAACATGTGTCAATCGTAGGGATAGAAGAGTTACTAGCCGTTAAGGAGGAAGGGTCTAACTTGTATCGGGGTGAGGGTACAAATTACATGATTTAAAAAATTAAGGGTTAATCATTGGTCGCAATCTACAAAACAACTTAAACTTATCAAGTTCTAACTACCAAGCATAAATTTTCAAATTCAAGACTACAGCTATCATACCAGCAACTATGGGTCTTTAACAAGGAATAAAATTACTTGGCCTACTATCAGAAGGGTCAGGGGCACGAATTGGAAGACGGAGGAAAGAAGAACATATTTTAGTCGTTGCGCATTAGCGAACGTTAAGGTCGCAGATGAACAACATAGGAATTTGAAATATGGGGCTCTAGATAATATCATGGTTTTCTATGGGGAAGTGGTATGCTAGTTGCTATGTTCGAGGCATGATTAGGAAATATTCTAGGCATTGCTCCTGGCTTTCTAAGGTACTGTCTGCGTATCTCACGACAAGAATCTAAATTTATAGTTCTCCAATACTTATCTAACTACGAAGGTTAGGTTCCTCAATACTAGGGTCAAACATTATGGTAAAACTTCTAACTAACTCTAGTAGTGTCTATACTACTCTCAGGTCTTCATAATACATCAGGGGGTAATGGTAAATCAATTCTAAAGATAAGGAAATCTAGGGTTCACTAGATATTCTAAACTTAGTGGTGTATCTATAATCTCGTTGTATTCTAAATAAGTGTGCTACTCTAGTTATCATCTAACAACAGAAACTTCTATATTCTAGGAGAAGGCTATACTTAAAGAACTATTAGGGAAGCACAGGAATCAAGCAGGATGCATTTGTTCGAAATAGAACAGAGAGGAGGAAGATGAATCATAGTCAATTGTGGATGAGATCCTATATTCTAGTCCTAGGTGCAGGCTGGTCCGGTCCCTAAGTTGAAACTGAACTATTTAGTCGTAGACCTGCATGGGCCACCACAAAAACCATGTCACGCCCCAGTCCCAAAATACCGAGGGACCGGACGCGTGTCAATGGCCAGCAGTACGCACCGATGGACCAACTCAATATAATGGATCCAACAGGGCATACTTAAGCTGTAAAACAAGTCTACGACAATCATGGTACAACTAATCTCATCCACACAAGACATAAAACATGATCCACAGAATAAATAAGGAATGTAAATCATCATCCAGTCTCACAAAGTACTTCGGGAACAACCCGATAAATATCTAGTACAATGGTTCAACAGCCCAGAAAGTAAAAGACTGAAATAAAGAAATGAAAGCTGAGCATGAACATGGATGCTCAAGAGAAGTCTTCAGCTAAGACCTCGTCCTCAGATGGTGGTACAACTCCTGGATCAGCTCCTGCTCCAGTCCCGTAGATCTCGGGATAAACCACGTCTGCAAAATCTGGGGAACAAAATCCGGATCCAGGTCCTCAGGGGACATAGCAAGGTACAAGAAAGCTCATGCCAATAAATACAGATAAGCAGTGCAGCAAATAAATAATTAAATGAACAATGGGGTAAATAAGTAACCATCTAAGTGTAAATGCAAGTGAGAGCATCACTAGTCTCAGGCTGAGCCACTACAAGCTCTGTGTCGGGGAGCCGGTAGCGGTAATAACCGGTAGTGGGTCAGGCTCTGCTACGAGAACCTGCGACCTCTCAATAATAGAAGATATACATAAATACAGCCTGTAGCCTGTGTGTCTCTCCCCACCCCATGTAACCACGCATATCATGACCACAACGTCTCATGCCCATGTCAAGCGCGATCATAGCTAAATGCAACCAGTCATAAGTATCTAATAATATAATGTCCATGTCCTGTATCCTATACAGAATCACCACAAATATCTCGGGAAAATCCTGTCTCATGAATAGTGTCAAGTGTCCTGGGTCATAGGGTACTTGATAAGACAAGTACGAGAATATAAAATGTCACGGATGTCCATCTCTAGATGACCGTACCCAACACTGCGTATAGTGTCGGCACCCGACTGATAATCGGACGCTAAGTACGTCACACGGTCCTAGGTTGAGCATGCACAGCAGTATATATAAAACAAGGAAAATAGATAACTAAACTGCAGAGTTTGGCAAGGTACACTTGCCTGATGTCCGAATATCAACTGTCGTCCTGGTATCTGTGGATCCGGTAGGGACTACTCCAAAAGCTGTAATAAATATCACCAACAGTCTCAGAAGATGTCAAATAGCTGGAAATGCCTGTCCTTACGTCCAATTTGGACACAGGGGCAAAAAGGTCATTTCCGGGCCAAAGCGGGTTCCACATGCGGGCCACTTTGCACCGAAAAGCGGGTCAGGGTCAAAGGTCTCCAAATTCCGCAAACTCAGTGTCTACAAGTCAGGAACGATGATACGAACCCAACGGAACTTCCAGAATTGGATTCCGATGAGCCGATCACAAAATCACCCGTCAAGTGGAGCCGGTGGGGCCCACGATACGTGATTTTGTCAACGTTCTCAGAATCGAACCAAACTTGACTCACAGGACCAGCGTATTGCTACGGATCCGATGGCGCAAGTTTCGTCTCGATCCGACGTGTGTACACGAAGTTACAGCGTGTTTCAGAATCGACGGATACGGGGTGTCGTCGGCGGATACGCGTTGATTCCGGGGTGCACGCACCTCCGAATCGACTTCTGCGAAATCCTACACGACCGTATCAACGTCGCGCACAGTTTGGTAAAGACCGCGTGCGACCAAGTCGTCCCGATTGGCGGGGCGGACTCAGTTCCGAGGTGAAACAGGGCGTTGTTTTTTTCCTGTTTTGGATCGCGGTGTACGATCACTACAGGACGCGATGCACCGAGCGAGTTGCACGGGCACCGAGAGGGTTATACAGTCTACGCATAGCAATTGACGGAATTGAAAACGGAGTGGCGAGGTGAAAGAAATCGGTACCTGAACAGGGCTCCGTGAATGCTGAATTTCACGTGTCCAAGAGTCGCTTTGTGTCCTGGTCGTGTCCTCGTGTGTCGGTTTGCTGTGCTCAGACCCTGGGTCTGACTCGGGACAGCGGGGTTATCTCCGGTCCTCAGCGGCTCGGCGGCGCTCGGGAACGGCCGTGGGTTGGTCGTCGGGGAGTCTAGGGCTTGGTCGACGACGGCGCCGGAGTCGGGGTCGTCGACAGCTCCGGGGATGACTGGGCGGAGGTGGTGGACACAGTGAACTCCGGCGAGCTCTGTGGTGCAGTCGGGTCGGGCTCCATCGAGAAGGAAGATCCGGTCGAGAGCTGTGGTCGAGGTTGGCACCGTGGCTCGGGGACGCCGGGTCGTGCGGCTTGGCGAAGTTGGGGAGATCGTGGTGTTGCCGGTGAGGTTCAGTCGAGCGTGGCGAGGAAGGAGATCCGGCCAGGCTGTCGAGCTGACGGCGGGGAGATGTCGAGATGGGAAGGAGAGTTGATGGTGATGCTGGAGGTGGTTGCCTCCGGCGGAGTTCTAGGGATGTGGCTCCGGCAGCCTGCTCCGGGCTCGCTGAGAAGAAGAACAGGGAGGGGGAAAGAACTAGGGCAGCGGCAAGGGGAGGAGACGGCGCTGTGGAGTCGGGCGGCTGGGCTAGGGTTTCTGGGAAGAAGGAGGATGGCGTCGACGACGGGGAGCAGCCGGCGGAGACCTAGGGTTCAGGGGAGGAGCGGTGGAAGGTGGATGGCAGGGAGGCCGGCGTCGGAGAAGATGACGGAGCGAGGGGGAAGCAGGAGGATGAGGTCGACGCGCCGGAGGGGACGCGCTGGGAGGAAGGTGGCCGGGGTCGGGGTTGTCCTGGGAGGAGGAGGAGGGGGCTCGAGCGGCGGCGCGGATCTCGAGAAAGGCGGCGGCACGGATCTCGAGGAAGGCGGCTGCTAGGGTTCAGAAGCTGGACACGGATGTCGAGGCAGCCTCTTTTATAGGCTGCTACAGGAACTCCGGCAGCTAGGGTTCACATAGGGTTAACGGGTTGACTCGGGTCCGACCCGGTTGACCCGTTAAGCTGGGGTTGTTTTGGGTTGGTTTAACTTGGGTCTGGTTCACAATCCAAATAGCTTTTCGTCCTCGAATCGTTGCTCCGGTGTCCAATAAATTCACCGAAAAATGCCATGCGTCCGGTTCTCCATTATACACAATAAATTTTTACTTCCAGAATATTTTGACCCCATCTAGCCACACTTAAAATTATTTAACCCACCAAACCTCAGTGATAAATTCCAGAAAAATACCGAAAATACGGAAAATTATATTAATTTCACTTCGAAAATTTAGGGTGTTTACAATCTACCCAACTTATAAAAATTTCGTCCTCGAAATTAAAATTAAGCCATGGCAGAAGACAAGGATGGTATAAGATTTGCATTGGTTAAAATGCAATGCTAGGTTTAACGGAGTGGGCGATGTTGCACATTCCGAAAATCATGTGAGAAATTGATATGAGCGATTAATTGGTTTCTTCCGGTGTCATGGCAATGATGTGGACACCTAATTGCTCTTTTGCATAAAATTGCCCAACCACTGAAACGTTGCACCAAGATGGAAATGGAGGATGGGCATGTCTAGGACAAGGGTGTGGAATTTGTAGGAAGGCAGTGACTAGGGAAGTACTCCAATCAAAATTCAACCTATGGTTATCTCTTCTCCCTTGTTTCAAATTATCCATATCCAAATTAAATTAAATCCAAATAACATCTTCAAGATTTAAATAAGCATGTATATTTTACCTCACGATCTATAACTATCATAATTTCCTCTAGAAGTAATTTGAGTCCAATATTATTCCCACTTTCACTTATAAATTTTGTATGTTTCAACTCTTTAAATTCCATTCACATCCTCTATATTTCAAATATGTCGTCCAACCAACAAGTTTTAATTCTTAATTCGAATTATCAAATAGAAGTAATTTAATTGCAGTCCTCCAATGTTCAAGTCTGAAATTCTATGGTTATCCTCTAAATTCAAATTGGTGATTCTACCTTCATTGTTCAAAAATTTAACTCATGCACTTAAGGTATAAATATTGGGTCCTCAATATCAATTAATTAATCCTCCTCATCTTAGTCATCCTTCTAAATTTCTTCAAAATTACAATGGCTTGAACCTCTCCCAATCTAATCTTACTCGATCATAATCTAAAAGAAATTCCTCCCGAGTTGACAATGCACTGCTACCCATCTTGGAATTTACCCATCTATCACATGAGGCTATATACTTTTAAGAAAAATTCCTCCCGAGTTGACAATGCACTCTATGGGTAGCTACAAAGCTAGATGCTATAAATGAATGCGATGCTCCAGAATCAAATAATGCTACAGCTGGTAATGAAGCTACTAGAATAGTACCTGCGATGACCTCGCCTGCTGTAGCCTCCTGCTCAACAGCTAATGGGAATGCCTGCCCTCGCCCCTGTGCTGGACCTCTCTGCTGCTGCTGAGCCTGCTGAAATAGGGCTGCCTGTGGGGCCAGTGGTGGTCTCTGCTGGTTTCCTCCTGGGGCTGGTGGTCTGACTCCACCAACTCCTGTCTGCTGTGCTCCTACTGCTGGATAAGTTGGTCGCGGTGCAGGTAGAGCTAGTCTGGGTGCTTCTCCTCTATGGTGAGTGCAGTCTCTGGATAGATGCTGGTTTGATCCGCAAAGCAGGCATAGTCCCAACTTCCGCCTGCACTCTCTCTCAATGTGTCCTACCTTGCCGCAGTGATGACAAGTAGGAAGGGATATGGCCCTGTGTGCTGCTCTATCTGGCGTACTCCTCTGGAATCGTTTTGCAGAATCTCCATGTGCTGCCTTGGTTGGTGCGGAGGTGTTTGGCCTCTTCAGATTCGATTCCCTTCTAGTGACGCGCTCCATGCGTCGTGCTGCTGCTAGAACATCAGTATAATTTGTAGGTGCCACTGAGCCAATCAATCTCTGAAGCTCGAACTTCAACCCGTCAAAGAACTTTTCCGCTTTCTCTTCCTCCGTCGAAATCAATGTTGGAGCGAAGCGACTCAGGCGAATAAATTCAGAATTATATTCTTCCACTGTCATGTTGCCCTGGATGAGGCGGTTGAACTTGTCCCTGAGCTCTGACCGTGCAACTGCCGGGATGTACATCTCTTGGAAGAGTCTGGAGAACTCTTCCCATGTGACTCTGTCCTGTCCAAGTCTCCTTTCTTCTGCTAACCACCAGTGGTGCGTATTATCAGTTAACTGCATTCTGACTGCAGTCATCCACTTCTCTCTTGGAAGTTCAGCGGCTTTCAGCTGATGCTGAATGTTTGTGAGCCACTCATGAACTTCCGTTGGCCCTTCTTTACCAGAAAATGTGCGAGGCTTGAGATGACGGAAGTCGGTGATAGATCCCGTCGATGTTCGCCTCGCTGCTGGATTAGCCTGCTCCAATGCGGATACCAGGCTGGTCCTCAGATACTCGGCCTCCTGCCGATGGGCCTCTTGCTGAATCTGCTGCTGTGCTTGCATCATAGCATACATCATCTGGAACATTTGTTGCCCGTCCATGGCTTGTCCTGGCAGAAATACTGGCATCTGGGGAGTGAACTGTGGTGGAGGTGGGATGTCATCTCTACGGAACCTTGGATTAGGCTGTCCGGTTTGATCACTCTGCGATGCTTGTCCTCCATCCCCTGGTGTCACTCCGTCTCCATAAGTAACCACAGCGTCGTGTGGTGTATCCAAAGGGATATCATCTCTGTTCCCGGAATCCATTGCTCTGAAATCAAAAGATAAACTATGAGAACGCTCAGAGGAATCAATACAGGATGCAGTTCAAGTAACAAATTTCGAGTTCGATATAGAGTTCAACAAATGGTTAAATGATGGATGAGATCCTATAGTTTATACTATCCTTAGGGCAGGCTGGTCCGGTCCCTAAGTTGAAATCGAACAATTTAGTCGTAGACCTGCATGGGCCACCACAAAAACCATGTCACGCCCCAGTCCCAAAATACCGTGGGACTAGACTCGTGGCAATGGCCAGCAGTACGCACCGATGGACCAACTCAATATAATGGATCCATCAGGGCATACTTAAGCTGTAAAACAAGTCTACGACAATCACGGCACAACTAATCTCATCCACACAAGATATAAAATATGATCCACAGAATAAATAAGGAATGTAAATCATCAGCAAGTCTCACAAAGTACTTCGGGGAACAACCCGATAAATATCTAGTACAATGGTTCAACAGACCAGAAAGTAAATGACTGAAATAAGTAATAAAAGCTGAGCATGATCATGGATGCTCAAGAGAAGTCTTCAGCTAAGACCTCATCCTCAGATGGCGGTACAGCTCCTGGATCAGCTCCTGCTCTGGTCCCGTAAACCTCGGGATAAGCCTCGTCTGTAAAATCTGGGGACAAAATCCGGATCCAGGTCCTCAGGGGACATAGCAAGGTACAAGAAAACTCATGCCAAATAAATACAGATAAGCAGTGCAGCAAATAAATAACTAAATGATCAATGGGTAAATATGTAACCATCTAAGTGAAATGCAAGTGAGAGTAACACTAAAACTCAGGCTGAAGCCACTACAAGCTCTGTGTCGGGGAGCCGGTAGCGGTAATAAACACGTAATGTGCCTAGATCTGCTACGAGAGTCTGAGGCCTCACAATAGTAGTAGATAGATATATGAAACAGCCTGTAGCCTGTGTGTCTCTCCCCACCCAATGTAACCACGCATATCATGACCATAACGTCTCATGCCCATGTCAAGCGCGATCATAGCTAATGCAACAAGTCATAAGTATCTAAGAGTATAATGTCCATGTCCTGTATCCTATACAGAATCACCACGAATATCTCGAGAAAATCCTGTCTCATGAATAGTGTCAAGTGTCCTGGGTCATATGGTACTTGATAAGACAAGTACGAGAATAAAGTGTCACGAATGTCCAACTCTAGATGACCGTACCCAACACTGCGCACAGTGTCGGCACCCGACTGATAATCGGACGCTAAGTACGTCACACGGTCCTAGGTTGAGCATGCACCGCACTATAATAAAGCAAGGAAAATATATAACAATACTGTAGAGTTGGCAAGGTACACTTGCCTGATGGTTGAATATCAACTGTCGTCCTGGTATCGGTGGATCCGGTAGGTACTACTCCGAAAGCTGTAATAAATATCACCAACAGTCTCAGAAGATGTCAAATAGCTGGAAATGCCTGTCCTTACGTCCAATTTGGACACAGGGGCAAAAAGGTCATTTTCGGGCCAAAGCGGGTTCCATAGGTGGGCCCACTTTGCACCGAAAAGCGTGCCGAGGGTAACAGTCTCTAAATGGGACAAACTATGGGTCAAACAACTCTAAATGTCAATACGATCCCAACGGTATGTCCAAATTTGGATTCCGTTGAGCCGAACATAATTTGGTCCAAAAAGTCAACTGTGGGGCCCGCCAATTGACGATCTGGTCAACCGTCTCAGAAAGGCGTGAAAATTGGGTCACAGGACCAGCGTGTTACCACGAGTCCAGTGGCGCAAGTTTCGTCGCAATCTGACAAGCGTGCACAAAATACTCGCGAGTTCTACAAAAGTGGCGACACGAAATGGTCCGCAGATACGGCCTGATTCCGGCGTGCACACGCGTTCAAATCAGTCCCCACAAATTTTCACGTGTCCGATTATGCTGCGTGCACCATTCGGTACACTTGGCACACGGCGGGGCGGTCCTGTTTGGCGGGGCGCGCTCCGATCTCCAACTTTTGGAAAACCGAAAAAAAGTGGATGCGCGCAGTTTTGTGACGATTACAATTTTGTCCACAGCAACTAATAGCACAAAGTTATTATACAGAAAATAAACTAGGTCATGTAATCTACAGGTATCAAAAAGAATCACCGAATTCGGATCTCTGTGGTGGGAGATACGAACTCGGCAATATGGGTGGTTATTCTGGAATTCTGCGATTGCAGAATTCTGTCTGTCCGTCCACTTTGGACGCTGTTTTTCACCTAGGGGCACACGTTTTTCGAGGTAGGCTATAAAACAAATATTGGAGAGGGTTGAGGGAAGATCATACCTATGAAAACGAAAGAGCGTTTGGTCGAGCGAGTCAACGGGAAATCACGCCGGAGCGAAGGTGCCTCGAGTGGGAGACTGCAGTTCGCGATGTCGGCGTCGACGGGATGGTTGGATGGCTTGGGGTGGCTTCTCTGGCTGCGGTGACGGCTCTAGATGGGAAGGGGAAGTCTGGAGTTTTAGGTTAGGGTTTTGGAGAGCTATTATACATATATATTATATATATATATTAGGAGAGAGAGGGGGTGAATTGGATCGGGTTCCGCAGGGTGAAGGTTTGAAGGGAAGTAAAGGGGTCGGGCTACGTTTGGTTTTGGTTAGCAATTTGCTGACTTGCTAAAGCGGAGGGTATTTGGTTTGCTTTAGTATTAGCAATCGGCTGCTCCCTTGCATGGGTTGGCGGGATTGTTGGAGCAAGTGCTGCTGCACTTGCTAAAGGAATAGGCATAGTAGTTTAGTAAAGTTAGTATCATTATTATTATATTATTAAGTTATTATTTAATTAATTCTTATACTTTTCTTTTCTTTCTTTTCTTTCTTTAATTAAAATATATATACATATATATTTGTATATATATATATATATATACTCATAAGAAAATTTATAGGATAGGGTATTGCACATCGTTAGGCTAGCAACTGCTTAAGGGGTCTCCTACATGGAATAAATTCCAAAAAATTCCTGATGGTCCCACAAGTCCTCTAAGTGTCCGAACACCTAACATAAAAATTATTAAAAATTTATTTCTCCTATTTGGACCTAATTACTATAATTTAATTAATAATTAATAAATAAAGGGCATATACGATTTTCTGGGAAGGGGGTTTTACATTCTACCCAACTTATAAAAATTTCGTCCTCGAAATTAAAATTAAGCCACGATAGAATGCAAGGATGGTATAAGATATAAATTAACAATGTAAATTCATACCTTGGTCTGCGAATAGGTTCGGGAAACGCTTGCGCATGTCGTCCTCGCGCTCCCAAGTTGATTCTCCTGGCGCGCCATGCCTCCATGCTACGCGAACCAAGGGAATAGACTGGTTCCTCAATACCTTCTCTCGACGATCAAGGATTCCCACAGGTTGCTCTTGGTATGACAAGCTCGGCCCAATGGTGATCTCTGAATGGTCGAGAACATGACTGCTGTCTGCCACATATCGCCTGAGCTGCGACACATGGAATACGTCATGTACTTCCTCCAGTGAAGGTGGTAGCGCAAGTCGATATGCCACCTCTCCAACTCTCTCGAGCACGTCAAATGGTCCAATATACCTTGGACTCAACTTGCCGCGCCCTCCGAATCGGATGGTGCCTCTGGTCGGTGATATCCTCAAGAAGACGTGATCGCCCTCTTTGAACTCCAAGGGTCGACGATGAAGGTCTGCCCACTGCTTCTGCCTGTCTTGCGCTGCTCGCAAGTGTCCCTGAATCTTCTTGACTGTCTCTACGGTGTTGACCACCAACTCGGGTCCCAGAATCTGACGTTCTCCCACGTCACTCCAACACACAGGAGACCTACATTTTCTCCCATACAATGCTTCAAATGGAGCCATCTGAATACTCGCTTGATAGCTATTGTTGTAAGAAAACTCTACAAGATGTAGGTGGTCCTCCCATGATCCTCCAAAGTCTAACATGCAAGCCCTCAACATGTCCTCCAAGGTCTGAATAGTACGCTCCGACTGCCCATCTGTCTGCGGGTGGTAAGATGTACTGAACTTCAGACGAGTACCAAGACTCTCTTGCATGCTCCTCCAAAAGTGCGATGTGAAGCGCGAATCTCTGTCCGATACAATGCTGACTGGTATGCCGTGCAATCTCACGATTTGCCTCATGTATAAATCAGCTAAAGCTTCTGTAGACTGACCCACTCTAAAAGGTATAAAATTGGCTGACTTGGTGAGTCGGTCCACTATTACCCACACTGCATCTCTCCCACTTGGACTCTTGGGAAAACCCGTGACGAAGTCACATAGTGATGTGCTCCCACTTCCACTCTGGAATCGGAAGTGGTTGCAATAATCCTGCTGTCCTCTGGTGCTCCGCCTTCACTTGTTGACATACTAAGCATTTGGCCACAAATCTCGCGATCTCTCTCTTCATTCCATGCCACCAGTAATACTGTCTCAAGTCTCGGTACATCTTGGTTCCTCCTGGGTGAACAGAGTATATAGAGCTATGTGCTTCAGTCATTAACTCCTGTCTCAATTCTCCATTTGGAATATACAAGCAGTTTCCAAACCTTAATGTCCCGTCTTCGTGGATGCGTAGTCCTGTCTGCATACCGGCTTCTGTCCTTTCTTTGAGTCTTCGGAATCTAGCATCGGTGGGCAATGCCTCCTTAATCTTCTCCACGAGTGATGACTGAATCTCAAGGTTAGCCATCAAGCCATTCTGTCCCGGTAAGACGACCTCTATCTGTAGCTCCTGTAGATCTCTCAATAACTCGGGCTGCATCGTCAAGAAATAAGCCGTAGGCTTCCTGCTGAGTGCGTCTGCAACAACATTCGCCTTTCCCGGATGATACTGCAGATCGATGTTAAAATCTACCATCAGTTCCAGCCAGCGTCTCTGCCTCATGTTGAGCTCCTTCTGAGTATATACATACTTTAGACTCTTGTGATCTGTAAAGATTTCTACCCTCTCTCCATAAAGATAGTGCCTCCATATCTTTAATGCAAATATAACTGCTGCTAGCTCCAGATCATGTGTTGGGTAGTTATTCTCGTGGACCTTCAACTGTCTCGACGCATAAGCAATGACCTTGCCATGTTGCATCAAAACACATCCTAGTCCACTGCCTGATGCATCACTGTAAACAACAAAACCTTCTGACCCTGAAGGAAGAGTCAAGATAGGTGCTGTTGTTAATCTTCTCTTCAGTTCTTCAAAAGCCTTCTGGCAGTCTTCTGTCCATATAAACTCCTGGTCCTTCCATGTCAGTTTCGTCATCGGTTCTGCCATCCTCGAGAAATTCTCTACAAACCTTCGGTAATATCCCGCAAGTCCGAGAAAACTTCTCACCTCTGTAACTGATGTGGGTGTAGGCCAAGTCTCTATTGCCGCAACTTTCTCTGGATCTACTGAAAGTCCTTCTCCTGATATGATGTGTCCCAAGAAAGGCACTTTATCCATACAGAACTCACACTTACTGAGTTTGGCATATAACTTCTCTTGCCTCAAGGTCTCTAACACGATTCTGAGATGCTCCTCGTGCTCTTCATGGCTCTTGGAATATACTAGAATGTCATCAATGAATACCACTACAAATTTATCCAAGAACTGATGAAAGACTCTGTTCATCAAACTCATAAACACTGCTGGCGCGTTGGTTAAACCAAACGGCATCACCAAGAACTCATAATGCCCATACTTAGTCCTGAAAGCTGTCTTCGGGATGTCTTCCTTCCTCACCTTGATCTGGTGATAGCCGGATCTAAGGTCAATCTTCGAGAATACCCTTGCACCACTCAATTGATCGAATAGATCATCAATGCGTGGTAGGGGATACCTGTTCTTGATGGTGACAGCATTTAGTGCCCTGTAATCAATGCACAACCGTACTGTTCCATCCTTCTTCGGCACAAATAATATGGGTGCCCCCAAGGTGAAACACTGGGCCGAATGAAACCCTTCTCCAAAAGATCATCAACATGTTCTTTCAACTCCACTAACTCCTTAGGTGCTAGCCGATAAACTGATGAAGTGATTGGCTCTGCTCCTGGAGTTAAGTCTATTGTGAATTCTATTTCCCGATCAGGCGGTAAACCTGGAAGATCATCAGGAAATACATCCACAAATTCTGATATGACTCTTGGGTAACCTGTCTCCCCTTCTACAGATAATACCCTAAGAGTAGGCTGAACTCCTTGCTCTACTGCTCCTCGAAGGAACTCAAATTCTGGGTGTCCTGGCGGTCTAAATATAACCCGCCCAAGTCGGCAATCAAGAGTCGCATGGTACTGACTTAACCAGTCCATACCAAGTACGACATCATAATCCGGCATAGAAAATATCAGAAATTGAGCTCGCATTTCTCGGCCACAAATGACTATAGAACATGATCTACAGACGTCACTAACCGGAATAATACCGCCTCCCGTAAGAATCCTCTTCACCTTCGGAAGGGGTGCGGTAGCTACTCTATGGGTAGCTACAAAGCTAGCTGCTATAAATGAATGCGATGCTCCAGAATCAAATAATGCTATAGCTGGTAATGAAGCTACTAGAATAGTACCTGCGATGACCTCGCCTGCTGTAGCCTCCTGCTCAACAGCTAATGGGAATGCCTGCCCTCGCCCCTGTGCTGGACCTCTCTGCTGCTGCTGAGCCTGCTGAAATAGGGCTGCCTGTGGGGCCAGTGGTGGTCTCTGCTGGTTTCCTCCTGGGGCTGGTGGTCTGACTCTACCAACTCCTGTCTGCTGTGCTCCTACTGCTGGATAAGTTGGTCGCGGTGCAGGTAGAGCTAGTCTGGGTGCTTCTCCTCTATGGTGAGTGCAGTCTCTGGATAGATGCTGGTTTGATCCGCAAAGCAGGCATAGTCCCAACTTCCGCCTGCACTCTCTCTCAATGTGTCCTACCTTGCCGCAGTGATGACAAGTAAGAAGGGATATGGCCCTGTGTGCTGCTCTATCTGGCGTACTCCTCTGGAATCGTTTTGCAGAATCTCCATGTGCTGCCTTGGTTGGTGCGGAGGTGTTTGGCCTCTTCAGATTCGATTCCCTTCTAGTGACGCGCTCCATGCGTCGTGCTGCTGCTAGAACATCAGTATAATTTGTAGGTGCCACTGAGCCAATCAATCTCTGAAGCTCGAACTTTAACCCGTCAAAGAACTTTTCCGCTTTCTCTTCCTCCGTCGAAATCAATGTTGGAGCGAAGCGACTCAGGCGAATAAATTCAGAATTGTATTCTTCCACTGTCATGCTGCCCTGGATGAGGCGGTTGAACTTGTCCCTGAGCTCTGACCGTGCAACTGCCGGGATGTACATCTCTTGGAAGAGTCTGGAGAACTCTTCCCATGTGACTCTGTCCTGTCCAAGTCTCCTTTCTTCTGCTAACCACCAGTGGTGTGCATTATCAGTTAACTGTATTCTGACTGCAGTCATCCACTTCTCTCTTGGAAGTTCAGCGGCTTCCAGCTGATGCTGAATGTTTGTGAGCCACTCATGAACTTCCGTTGGCCCTTCTTTACTAGAAAATGTGCGAGGCTTGAGATGACGGAAGTCGGTGATAGATCCCGTCGATGTTCGCCTCGCTGCTGGATTAGCCTGCTCCAATGCGGATACCAGGCTGGTCCTCAGATACTCGGCCTCCTGCCGATGGGCCTCTTGCTGAATCTGCTGCTGTGCTTGCATCATAGCATACATCATCTGGAATATTTGTTGCCCGTCCATGGCTTGTCCTGGCGGGAATACTGGCATCTGGGGAGTGAACTGTGGTGGAGGTGGGATGTCATCTCTACGGAACCTTGGATTAGGCTGTCCGGTTTGATCACTCTGCGATGCTTGTCCTCCATCCCCTGGTGTCACTCCGTCTCCATAAGTAACCACAGCGTCGTGTGGTATATCCAAAGGGATATCATCTCTGTTCCCGGAATCCATTGCTCTGAAATCAAAAGATAAACTATGAGAACGCTCAGAGGAATCAATACAGGATGCAGTTTAAGTAACAAATTTCGAGTTCGATATAGAGTTCAACAAATGGTTAAATGATGGATGAGATCCTATAGTTTATACTATCCTTAGGGCAGGCTGGTCCGGTCCCTAAGTTGAAACCGAACAATTTAGTCGTAGACCTGCATGGGCCACCACAAAAACCATGTCACGCCCCAGTCCCAAAATACCGTGGGACTAGACTCGTGGCAATGGCCAGCAGTACGCACCGATGGACCAACTCAATATAATGGATCCATCAGGGCATACTTAAGCTGTAAAATAAGTCTACGACAATCACGACACAACTAATCTCATCCACACAAGATATAAAATATGATCCACAGAATAAATAAGGAATGTAAATCATCAGCAAGTCTCACAAAGTACTTCGGGGAACAACCCGATAAATATCTAGTACAATGGTTCAACAGACCAGAAAGTAAATGACTGAAATAAGTAATAAAAGCTGAGCATGATCATGGATGCTCAAGAGAAGTCTTCAGCTAAGACCTCATCCTCAGATGGCGGTACAGCTCCTGGATCAGCTCCTGCTCTGGTCCCGTAAACCTCGGGATAAGCCTCGTCTGTAAAATCTGGGGACAAAATCCGGATCCAGGTCCTCAGGGGACATAGCAAGGTACAAGAAAACTCATGCCAAATAAATACAGATAAGCAGTGCAGCAAATAAATAACTAAATGATCAATGGGTAAATATGTAACCATCTAAGTGAAATGCAAGTGAGAGTAACACTAAAACTCAGGCTGAAGCCACTACAAGCTCTGTGTCGGGGAGCCGGTAGCGGTAATAAACACGTAATGTGCCTAGCTCTGCTACGAGAGTCTGAGGCCTCACAATAGTAGTAGATAGATATATGAAACAGCCTGTAGCCTGTGTGTCTCTCCCCACCCAATGTAACCACGCATATCATGACCATAACGTCTCATGCCCATGTCAAGCACGATCATAGCTAATGCAACAAGTCATAAGTATCTAAGAGTATAATGTCCATGTCCTGTATCCTATACAGAATCACCACGAATATCTCGGGAAAATCCTGTCTCATGAATAGTGTCAAGTGTCCTGGGTCATATGGTACTTGATAAGACAAGTACGAGAATAAAGTGTCACGAATGTCCAACTCTAGATGACCGTACCCAACACTGCACACAGTGTCGGCACCCGACTGATAATCGGACGCTAAGTACGTCACACGGTCCTAGGTTGAGCATGCACCGCACTATAATAAAGCAAGGAAAATATATAACAATACTGTAGAGTTGGCAAGGTACACTTGCCTGATGGTTGAATATCAACTGTCGTCCTGGTATCGGTGGATCCGGTAGGTACTACTCCGAAAGCTGTAATAAATATCACCAACAGTCTCAGAAGATGTCAAATAGCTGGAAATGCCTGTCCTTACGTCCAATTTGGACACAGGGGCAAAAAGGTCATTTTCGGGCCAAAGCGGGTTCCATAGGTGGGCCCACTTTGCACCGAAAAGCGTGTCGAGGGTAACAGTCTCTAAATGGGACAAACTATGGGTCAAACAACTCTAAATGTCAATACGATCCCAACGGTATGTCCAAATTTGAATTCCGATGAGCCGAACATAATTTGGTCCAAAAAGTCAACTGTGGAGCCCGCCAATTGGCGATCTGGTCAACCGTCTCAGAAAGGCGTGAAAATTGGGTCACAGGACCAGCGTGTTACCACGAGTCCAGTGGCGCAAGTTTTGTCGCAATCTGACAAGCATGCACAAAATACTCGCGAGTTCCACAAAAGTGGCGACACGGAATGTGTCCGCGGATACGGCCTGATTCCGGCGCGCACACGCGTCCAAATCTGTCCCCACAAATTTTTACGTGTCCGATTATGCTGCGTGCACCATTCGGTACACTTGACACACGGCGGGGCGGTCCCGTTTGGCGGGGCGCGCTCCGATCTCCAACTTTTGGAAAACCGAAAAAAAGTGGGTGCGCGCAGTTTTGTGACGATTACAATTTTGTCCACAGCAACTAATAGCACAAAGTTATTATGCAGAAAATAAAGTAGGTCATGTAATCTACAGGTATCAAAAAGAATCACCGAATTCGGATCTCTGTGGTGGGAGATACGAACTCGGCAATATGAGTGGTTATTCTGGAATTCTCACCTTGGGGCACACGTTTTCCGAGGTAGGCTATAAAACAAATATTGGAGAGGGTTGAGGGAAGATCATACCTATGCAAACGAAACAACGTTTGGTCGAGCGAGTCAACGGGAAATTACGTCGGAGCGAAAGTGCCTCGAGTGGGAGACTGCAGTTCGCGATGTCGGCGTCGACGGGATGGTTGGATGGCTTGGGGAGGCTTCTCTGGCTGCGGTGACGGCTCTAGATGGGAAGGGGAAGTCTGGAGTTTTAGGTTAGGGTTTTGGAGAGCTATTATACATATATATTATATATATATATTAGGAGAGAGAGGGGGTGAATTGGATCGGGTTCCGCAGGGTGAAGGTTTGAAGGGAAGTAAAGGGGTCGGGCTACGTTTGGTTTTGGTTAGCAATTTGCTGACTTGCCAAAGCGGAGGGTATTTGGTTTGCTTTAGTATTAGCAATCGGCTGCTCCCTTGCATGGGTTGGCGGGATTGTTGGAGCAAGTGCTGCTGCACTTGCTAAAGGAATAGGCATAGTGGTTTAGTAAAGTTAGTATCATTATTATTATATTATTAAGTTATTATTTAATTAATTCTTATACTTTTCTTTTCTTTCTTTAATTAAAATATATATACATATATATTTGTATATATATATATATACTCATAAGAAAATTTATAGGATAGGGTATTGCACATCGTTAGGCTAGCAACTGCTTAAGGGGTCTCCTACATGGAATAAATTCTGAAAAATTTCTGATGGTCCCACAAGTCCTCTAAGTGTCCGAACACCTAACATAAAAATTATTAAAAATCTATTTCTCCTATTTGGACCTAATTACTATAATTTAATTAATAATTAATAAATAAAGGGCATATACGATTTTCTGGGAAGGGGGTTTTACAGAGGGCAGCTGCTGGGCGGCCGGGCTCGGGGCACGCGGCGGAGGGCGGCGCGGCGTGGCTGGGGACGCGTCGGCTCAGGGCGGCCGGAGACGGCGGCTGCGGCTTGCTGCGGCTGTAGCTGCTGTCGAGCGGAGGGGAAGAAGAGGGAGGTGGACGGCGCTCTGCGGCGGGGAAGGCCGGCTGGAGCTAGGGAGGGGCAGCGCGGCGCGGCGAGGGGCAGCGGTAGCGGCGAGCTGGCTAGGGCGGCGTGGTGGCGGTGGCAGTGGTCGTGGCTGCGGCGGAGGGGCGGAGTTTTATAGGTGAGGGCGAGGGCGATGGTGGCCGGGGAAGGCGGAGGTCGAGGCGGACGTGGCCGCGCGGGACGCGGGCGGGCGGAGCGTGGCCGATCGAGGCGGGCGGAGTGGCCGGGACGCGCGGGCGGCGTGCGGGTCGTGCGGGGGCTGGGTGGAGACGGGTCGGTCGGGTGCGGGTCGGGCGGCGGTCAGACCCGACCCGACCCGGTGGGGAGCGGGCTGGGTTCGGGTCTGTTGGCCCAACGGGCTGGACAATTTAAAAAAAAAAAAATAATAATAATAATAAAATCCATAAATAATTAATAATTAATTAATTAAATAAGTAAATACTATTTAGGTATTTAAAAATAGGTCCGGAGTCCGATAAATTTCAGGAAAATTGTCCTAAGTCCAGTTTTTTATTTTACACCCAAAAATATTATTTTTATAATATTTTAATATTATTTATTATCAATTAAAAATTATTTAATAATTCAAACCCTGTTTTTAAATTACGAAAAAATCCCAGAAAATTCTAGAAAATTGTGAAAAATCCAGTTTTTAAAATTTTAAAAATTCAGGGGGTTTACACTTGTATCCCATGCTATAGTGGTGTGACACTACGATGAGGTAAAATATGTAAAGTTTCGTCTACGAGCCATGTCACAACGGCAGTAGCACCGCAAATAGGCAGGTAACCTAATGCTGAAAAGGTAGAGAGTTGTAGCACAACACTACTAAGAGGCGGTGACCTCATGCTACAGTGGGTGACACTACATGAGGTAGTCAACCGAGGCTGCCAACCATATCACAGTGGCGTAGCACCGCACGGGGGCGCAAGACTTCATGCTGGGATGTAGTACACCACTACTAAGAGGCTAGTGACCTCATGCTACAGTGGGTGACACCACAAGAGGTAGTTAACCTCGGCTACGAGCTATGTCACAGCGGCGTAGCACCGCACAGAAGCGCAAGTCTTCATGCTCGAAAAAGTTAAACTCTCTTAAAAGAACTCACCTAAGTGTATGGACAGAGATATAGGTCGTCTCTTGAGGGTAAACTTGTAAACATCCAAGAAACATACACCGATACCAGTTCAGCATATGGCCTTTAATGTGCGACCGGAGGCACAACTGATGTCATTATGCGAGTGGGAAGAACAACAGTTATGGTTCAAAATTTAAGGCTTAGTCCATTCTTGTATCATATTGTTGTTTGACCCATGCAGGAAGATTCAAGTCGTGGGCGACATCTATCCTAATGCATGATGGGCAGTTACTGTGAGGAATGCTCGACCATATATTATGATATATATGGTAGATTATTGTTGTTTTTCACTTTGCTTCGGGAGTTTTAGTCCCACATTGAAAAATCACCAATGTGTATATCTCAATATATATCTTTTCTTAGTATTGGTATATATAGATGGGGTGGTTGTCCATTTGGGTTGACTTTCCTAGAGAGATTAAGTGTGCACATGGGGTGGTGGCCCATTTGCTTCGGAAGTGTGAACCTCATTTGGTTAGTTAAAAAAATGAGAGAGAGGAAAATCGAGAGCACTAGCAGGACCTGCGGTAGCAGTTAGCATCCTTCCAAAGGAATCTTTCGAGTGATCCGAAGGTGACAAAGTGTGTTCCAGAAGTTCTCGTGTAGACTTGCTGGATCCTGGGGGCAGATCATTGTATAGAGCGAATCTTACATTTAGCTCTGGTGGTTTTGATCACCCCAACATGAGTTTTCTTCTTTATATTTCTGTTCTTGTTCCCGTTCTTCTCGGTGTAGCGTCTGGGAACGTAAAGAGAAGAATGGTTTTCTGATTCTTGTTGTATTTGTATTTTTTTTTGGGTTGTCAGTTTGTAACATGTTCCTGGTTTAGTGCTTCTGTGGGGTTGTGTGTCACTGTAGAGGAACTCTTGTGTGAATTTCAGTGCACCAACTTCTCTTCTGGAGTTTGTAGAGACAAACTCTTGTGTGAGTCTCTACTTTGTGGCTACCTCTTCTTCTTTGATCTGACTTCGGGACTAACACTCTTAAGCAGGGGCAGACACAAAAATTTAAAAGAGGAGAGTCAACCTTAGATGTAAGAAAGTCCAAAATTTTGTTAAATAAAGTTAGCTAAAAGAAAAAAAATTGTTGTTCCTTACAACATCTATCAAGTAGTTAACGACGCGACATTGCTACAATCCGGTTGTTCCTTACATCACTTATAGAGTATGTATATTTTGTTAAATAAAATTTGCTGTATCAACAAAATTTCTTTTGATTAATAGTATTAATCATCAAATAGCTACATTCGAAGATGATAAAATATAGAGTTAATTCCTTAAAGTCCTTAACTACTCATCAGCAAATTACTTAAGCATATATACACATCAAAATTGTACGTTTGGATTAAGATACACATGTGGGCCAGCAAGCCAAAAAGTGATCGAGGAACTCCTACAGATGCTTAGTCCTAATGAAGATCTTTTATGTCTTCATATCCCTCACAAGCGTCATGTGCACTCTTTCTTGCTCTCTAGATAATCTGCCCAATGACTCTTGGTATTGCAGCTGAGTAATAATGTCTTCCCATTGCGCGGAGCGTCCTCCGGTGCAGACGACGAGCTAGCCTTCTTTACCTCTTCCTTCTTAAATGTTGATATGCTGGGCCTTCTCCTCCTCCTTCCATCGATGATGGTTCACCGTGCGGGATCAGGGCAGGGTGGCGGAGCTACTTCCCCTGATTGTGATAGTGACCGTCATGGTGATGATGTATTGAGAATTTAAGATGGAGAGGAGATGGAGATGATGAAGAAGATGAGGTCTTGAAGATGATGTATGGAGAAGTAGGGGACTTGAGTTCATGGCTTGGTTGAGGAGAAAGAGTATGGCTTGGGGGGCATGTACAGAGAAGGACAAGAATGAGGGTGTTTTGTGTATTGTGCTATTCGGTACAATGAATGAAACAGTGGTCGTTTGTAGAAAGCAGAGAGCGGAGACTCGACTATAACTTTAGGACTTAAAAAAAATCAGTGGGATCAGTTGACCCTACTTGTCCCTTACTCTGTCCTTCTCCGCTCTTAAGGATGTCATCTATGTAACATTAACAATAAACATATTGCGTGTAGACTAATTTAGTGCTAGCATATCTCATGTATTTTCAGTGTCTATTTTGAGTTTTTCCCCTCTAGTATATTATCTTCATTTGATGCTACCACTAACTTGTCAGGAATACACTTATTTTTTATCATAACGATTTTAGTACTCTTCAACAAAGAAAAAAAATATTCAGCCTCTTATATTTCACTATTCTCTTAAATTTCATACCTAAACTTGATACAGTAAAATGTAGAATCACAGAATGGCATAATTTTTTTTTTTGGACAGTGCTACATTGACCACCCGATTGGCCTGCACAATTGGTCCGCAGCCACGTGTCGCCCGCAAATTGGATTGCCCGCAGATTAGAGGAGAGAGGGGGGGGGGGGGGGGGGGGGGGGGGGTTTCGGACGTGGGCCCTGGTGAACGAGGGATGTGTTTGGACGGTTGACACATAGGCTACGGATATGTCGTGATCACCTCTTGCGGTCAAATTAGCATTTTTCTTTCCTTTTTATCTTAATATCGATGCTTTCTCTGTGTGTAGTTTTACTCTCGTTTTCATTCCAATTAGAGAAGCCAGCGAGTTTCATAACAAGTTCAAAAGGTTTCTATTCAAAAATTCCCATGGTGTGTATTGGGCCGGTCCGGCCGACTCGCGGTCCAAGTCAACCGGATTTGACCGAGTTCGGTCCGGGCCGGGCCAAACCCGAGAAGAGAGACGGGACGGCCCGATCCGGTCCGGTCATAAATTATTCTGATCCAGTCCGGACCCATGATCCGGTCAGGGAAGGACCGGGCCGGTTCACGGCCGGACCGGTCCGCCCGATTTTTTTTTTTACGTTTTTTTATATATATTTTATATATAATCTATATGATATAAATTATATGTTAATAAATTCAAGTTAAAATTGATAGATTTTTTTGTTATTAAGTTAATTTTGTATAATTTGAAATTATAAGTTATTTGTTATAATTTTTTTTTGTATAATTTATGTAAAAATTTATATAAACATTAAGTAAGAAAATTTTATTTGATTTCATAAAGATTATATGCGCAATTTTCTTGTGAAGATTTATAAGTTAATTTCTTTATTTGGATTCAAGATGTATAATTTATATAAACATTAAGTAAGAAAATTTTATTTGATTTCTTTATGTCAATATTTATATAACTTTAAGTAAAAATTAAAATCTAAATACTTATAAGTTGAATTTTTTGAAATTTGTATAACTTTTTTTTTTAAGTATAAATCTTTATATAAAAATTTTATATTACTTTTTAAGTATAAATAAATATAAGTATAAATTTTTGTAATTTTTTTAAATCTTTATAAATATAAATCTTTATAAATAAATTTTTATAAGTATAAATATTTGTGTCTTAGCTTCTCAGGCTCTCTTTAAAATTTATTCGTAACACTGCAAATAAAGTCCAAATTATACAAAATTAACTTAGGAACAAAAACAAATTATGCAAATAAAGTTCAAATTATACTGCAAATAAAGTTTAAATATAACTATGGCTTATGTAACAATAATAAAATATATTAAAATCGATACATTTTTTTTAAGAAAATACAACATTACTAGATATTCATACGCATTTTCAAATGTATGCGTAGCTTCCTTGTACCACAGTTATGGTCCCATTTGAGTCATTTTCTACAATGCAATCATTCAACAAGAGCTTTATTCGAAGATCTTCTTTCTGTATCGTGCTCATTATAAACTCCACTTAAATGATGCCAAATTTTCGATTCAAACTCTAGTTGCAGTGCCGGTTGAGGTTGCGGTGCTGATTGAGGTTGCGGTGCGGGTTGAAGTTACTGATCTTTCACTTGTTGTTGTAGTTGCTCATTTTCCATGATAATATATAGTCTCTTTGTACTAGATTGCTTCTAAATTTTGTAAGAAAGAGGAAAACAAATTTGTAAGAAGGAAAAAATTGTGTTGTGTTTATTTTTCATGAATTATGGACTATTTATAAGAATTTTTTTGGGCCAAATGACCCAAAATACCCTAAAAAAAGAGTTGTTATAATGAGTGTTTTGGTCATTTTTAGCAAAATGACCAAAATACCCATAAAACGTTCAAAAAATAGCCACTAAAATGAGAGTATTTTAATAAAAAGACTCCCCAACGAATATATCTAAAAAAAAAAATTATTTTTATAAATCAGCCGAACCGGGCTAAACCTGGCCGGGCCAACCGGACCGACCGAATTAGATCTGACCGGGCCGGACCGGACTTGCGGGTCAGATCCTCCGACCCAGCCCGGACCCGTGGGGAGGAGTGGGCCGGAGCGGCCGGTCCGTTGACCAGATCCGGGCCGACCAGGGCCAGGTTTGACCGGGCAGATCCGGACCGGATTCCGGACCGCCCGTCTTTTTACACACCTTAAAAAAATCCTGGACGAACTCATGATAAAACTTAGATCGTGAAAAACCGTTGGATTATATCTGATCCTTTAATTTTTTTTTCGCGGAGAGTTTCAATAGTAGTAAATTTTACGTGTCACGTCCGTATTAAAAGTTATTATTTTGAGTTATTATTTGAGTTTCTGTAGTCGAATTGGTTTCTCTATACTTTTGTAAGTGAAGGCTTGGATTTGCTCAGGAAAAGATATAAGAAGACCACTACATTATTATTTGAAACTTGGGTGGAGCTAGATATGAACTATATATATGGACAGTTGACAAATCAAGAAGACCGAGACTCATTTATGAAGCCTCTTTTGTTATTCTTCTGATTCCAAGTGTGTTAAAATACCAGTTAAATTTAACAAGTTCTTCTAACACTGTAACTAGATTTTGGTCCTAAGAAGAAATTAATATTACTGGAAAGGAATGGCAAGTAATATGGGGCTGTTCTTCAAACTCTCTGCAAAAGAAAGTATATCCTTCCCTTTGCAGACTCCACATACTCTATCAAAAGAGAAGGTCGGTTGCTGCTCCCACCACTACAAGAATAATAAAATGCATATTATTGGTTCAGCAGCAGCAGCAGCAGCAGCAGCAGCAGCAGTACAAAGTACAGCCACAAATCCTCAACCCCCCACTAAGCCACTTCACTACTATATAACTGACTGACTTGCACTCTCTGCAGTAGTAGAACGTACAATCTGCAGCCTCGCCTAGTCGCGACGAAAGTTGTATAATAACTTGTCAATTGTCATTTTGAGACCGGAGAAATAATGGAAGCATTGGTGCTGTTTCTTTTAGTTACGTCAAGTTTCTATTGTGTTGATAGTAGGACGCACCACCACCGTCACCACCGCCACCGCCAGAATCCCAGCATTGCTCTGCCGCCGTCGACTGCTGACTCTTCCGAGTCGCCGGAACCGACTTCCCCTCCCGTGTCATCGCCAAACTCCACCAACTCTTCCTCTGCCCTCCCTCCTGCTCCCTCCACTGGCACTACCGTCTCCGTTCCCTCTCCTGCTCCCGCACCTATCGTGGGCTCGGACGTACTAGTCTTCGACGTGAGATCGTTCGGAGCGGTCGGCAATGGCTCTTCGGACGACACGGAGGCATTCAAGAGCGCGTGGGACTCCGCGTGCGAAGAACGATCTGCGGTCGTGCTCGTGCCGAAGGGCTATTCATTCATGATCCGCTCTACCATTTTTGCCGGCCCTTGCATGGGCGACGTCACACTCCAGGTACATTGCCTTGAGTTGTTGTTGTTTGCATTCTGGAGGATGCACGTACGAGTCACGGAAACAACTTTCCATATATATCAATATCCTTCTTAACCATTAAACACTGTTGTGTCTTAAAGGTTGACGGGACCATCATGCCACCGGACGGTCCCGACTCATGGCCGTCGAGCAACAGCAAGCGGCAGTGGCTCGTGTTCTACCGAGCCGACGGCTTGACGATTCAAGGAGGCGGGATCGTCGACGGCAGAGGAGAGAAGTGGTGGGATCTCCCTTGCAAACCACACAAGGCAAATGATCGAACACCCTTGACCACTTGATTTTTTTTTGAACTTCCCTCTAGTAAAACCTTCATACTTACTTTTGTTACAAATGTCAATAAAACAGGGGATCAACGGAACAACATTGTCCGGACCATGTGATAGCCCTGTCGTAAGTTCTACTGCCAACACTTGCTTTGTTAACTCTATTGCCAGTTCAGTCTCACAATGACCAACTATTGTTACTCTTTTCTTTGTGCAAGGCCTTGAGGTTCTTCATGAGCTCAAATCTCACAGTCCATGGACTCAAGATCCAGAACAGCCCCCAGTTCCACTTCCGGTTCGACGAGTGCCGCAATGTCACGGTCGACGGCATCTCCATCAGCTCGCCCGCTCTGAGCCCGAACACCGACGGTATCCACGTAGAGAACACCCGAGACGTTCGCATTTACAACTCGGTCATATCGAACGGTACGTACTAAAAATCGGCAAAAAATGTATTGAATTGCCCAAACGATGCCTAAGTTTTCAAGTTCTTGGTCGACGGCAGGGGACGACTGCGTTTCTATCGGATCCGGTAGCGTGAATGTGGACATAAGAAACGTGACATGTGGACCTGGCCATGGGATCAGGTTAGCTCCTCAATAGAGCTTGGCTATATATACAGAAAATTGCGTATATAGTATCAATTTTTTTTAGTGAAATTGTGATCTGAACCCCAAAACATCCTTCAAAATGTCGTATTTTGTAAAAAAACACCTTTAGCAGTTATTTTTTTTATCACAAAAACATAACAAAATGCTTTATATACGAATTTTTAGTGACGAAATTGGACTTTCAATGACGATTTGTACTTAGTGACTAAATTTAGTAACAGAATTTTGCTTTTAGTGACGAATTTCTGTGATCAGGAAAAAAAAAATATTTTGCACAAAATACGTCATTCGGAAGGACATTTTTGCGTTCTTGATTGCAATTTTTTTTAACCGGTGAATCATTTAACACGTCTTTACGATGGACGTTTTTGGTTCTCAAAATACAATTTGTACGAACTTTATGCTCTGAGAGCAACATCTAAATATGCATTTTTTTTTATATATATATTTGCGCTCATGTACACTTGAATGTTTGCAGCATTGGTAGCCTAGGGAAGCAGAACTCCAGGGCTTGTGTCACGAACATAACGGTCCGAAACGCGATCATCAAGCACTCCGACAACGGGCTCAGGATCAAGACGTGGCAGGGAGGGTCGGGGTCGGTCTCGTCCGTCGTCTTCGAGAACGTCCAGATGGACACGGTCCGGAACCCGATCCTCATCGACCAGTACTACTGCCTGGCCAAATCCTGCCCCAACCAGACCTCGAACGTCTTCGTGACCGACGTCTCGTACTCGGGGATCAGGGGCACGTACGACGCCCGGAGCCCTCCGGTCCGCTTCGGCTGCAGCGATTCGGTCCCGTGCACCAACGTCACGCTGACGGACGTCGAGCTCCTGCCCGCGCAGGGCGACGTGATCGACGACCCGGTCTGCTGGAGCGCGTACGGGGCGGCGCAGACGCTCACGATACCGCCGGTGGCGTGCTTGTTGGAAGGACTGCCGAGGCCGCTGACGGAGTACGACGCGGACACGTGTTTGTGAGTCGAGTCATGGTCTCATTAGAGGAGGAGAGGTGAACACAGATGATTGCCAGTGGGGAGGAACCGGATCAAGATGGTGATTAGCCCCCCTCAAATCTGATGTGCTACTTAAAGAGTAGAACTTGTACTGATCAAAATCATAAGAAAAAACAAGTTTTTATGTCACCTTAGGTTCATGGACTCGCTTATATTGTGGATTACAATGCGCGAAGTATTATGTTAAAAGTTGCATACACAGTCACACACATGTTCAAACCATAGTTTGCAGTATCGGCCAGTACCGATCTGATCCAGCCGATACCGATACGATTTGGCATGTCCCGATTCGATACCGACCGGTACCAGATACTGACCGATGATCGATATTGGGGGGGCATCTTTTTCGATCAATTCGGCAAAGAAAGTTGAACGAAAAAGACCAATTAGCAAAGATGTAAAAGCATAATAAGGTTGTAAAAGCATGTAGAAAAAAAGAAAAAAAAAACTTATCGCATGTATACCAATCGGCAAGGGTGAATACTGTATTATTCAATTTCAAAACTGCTAAGAAACAAAATACTTAAAATTATACCTAAATATATAAAATATATTTTCTAAAATATTAATAATTTGTTAATAATTATTTGCTTTTCGATACCAAAAATTCAATACTCCTATTCGAAACTGTCGATCCCGTCGATCCTGATACTGATTCCGATACCGATACTACGAACCTTATTTCAAACTTTGTCTACGTTCAGATGAGAACTATCATAACTTAAGCAAATATAATATCGAAGTACTAAGTCCCACAGAAAGAGAAGACTGATTTCGATCAAATATTCGTGACTATTAGGCACTAGTATTTATGAAAATATGTATTTTTTTTTTAATCGTTGACAGAAAGATCAGAAACCTGGTCTTTTCTCAATAGTACTTGAGAACAATAGTGAATGATATCTTTGTGACTTAAGTCATCCTTCTTTAACCAGGGTGAGTATTGATGGTCTACATTAATCTCACAAAGTTTAGGCTTGTAACAGTAGGTACTTGATGGGTCGATAAGGATATAGATGGCCAAGGTTTAGAGTAAAGCTAAAAAAATACCGAGCAAATTATGTAGTATTGGAACTACATGCATAACTCCATAAGTTGTAACTTGGCATTAATCACAGCTCAAGTTGTTGACAACTTTTCTGTTTCCCTATCGAATCAGATAACTATGTTTAGATCGAGCTCTTTGTCTGATGTTAGTGAACTTCCTTAACATGCACATGATAGAGAAAAAGGTATTCACAAGTACTAGTGGCCATGATTGTGTAGTATGTATGACTTCTTAATGCGCAAGTGGGGCAGGGAACGAAGAATATATAAAGCGATAACTACTTTGAGAAAACAAAAGTTATTTTGTATTTTTGTGAGGACTTCTCTCTCCTTGTCTACAGTGCTTCACCCTCAAATCTTAGTGGCAAAGTGTAGAATTTGTATAGTGTAGGACTGAAAACAGTACAAATGGAACGGAGGCAGAATAGAGTGATGCGTGGGTTTCTCCTTTCTTGGGTAAGGCTTTGCCCTAAAGATAAAGATACCCCACAATCTTATGGGGGCATTTCTTACATTCTCTCCAACCAACCCCTCTCTTTCTTTGCATATACTAGATAAGGATACCATAATGCTTAGGGCTGTATGCCCATTTTCTCTGCTTACTTAAGACGTATACATATACATATAACAAATGCACGAATCAGACACGTCCTGCAAGTGCTCCGACATCGTGTTTGAAAGTGTCTGCAGCAAAAATTTTAGGTCAACCCACCTGAGATAACCAACCCCTGTCTAACGAACACCAAGTACAGATAAAGACAACTATATGACGATGACTACGTAACCTGGACAAATTTCAACATTTATAACTCAGGTGAAATTATAAGATTGACAGAATCAATGTTGAACCATTTGTCCTAATAGATTCAATCCTCTCATCACACTCAAGAAGAAAAGAGAGATATCATAATTGAAATCACTCACCAACCCGTAGCAATCTCCCTGAGCAAAAGCGATGACTCATCGATCAGATCTCTTTCTTCTTTCTGTCTTGGATGGCGAAGTCCTAAGAGCAAAGCACGAACTTTCTCTTAGATTTTATGTGGACGAGCACCCCGAATCTCCAACTTGTGCTATCATTTGTGCCTCCACCCTCCTCCTATATTTATAAGATGAGAAATCATATTTTAGGTCATAATAGGATTTTCTAAATATAAAACCATAAAATAAGAATCATATTCCACCTAAAATAGTCCAATACCAATTATGGACGTCCAAATATGATCAAATTAAAATTTTCATACAAATTTAAAATCTAATCAAATCTTACATTTAATGTAGATTTCTAAATTATATCAAATCAAATCGTTGACCATATTTGGGCTCCAAAATTCACCAAATCCAGACTGGACCCCAACAATATCCTCCTCTAATCTGATGAGAGGGTGTTGACCCCATGGCTTCTCAACTGGACTCAATGTCTGTCGCCCCGTGACAGAGTTTCTTCCCACCCATGCCACCGATCTCCGATCCCCCGAGTTGTTTTGCATCTTCTTTCGTCTCCAGCTCCTCGACCGTCACGTTGACGCTAGCTGTTATGTGTAGCACCTTCTGAACCACTGGGATCCTGCCGACATCAATGACATGGCTAAGACCAAAGTCCCTGACTATCAGTCTCACTTTGAGCCTTGGCTTCCTGTCCCCGACTTTCGTCTTCTACCGAAACGTGTTAATGTTCCAACGAGCTTCTTCACCCTTGGCTGGCCCAACCAAGCGGACGATACGATTCTTTCGAGATTCGAACTCCTGAATCTACCCACATTCGTGTTCGAACTTGAGCATAATATCACTCACTATGCATGTCGTCGATGACCCACATCTCCTCCGGAACTGTGTGAATAGTGACGCTCCCGCCTCAGATTGAGTTTGCTGCAAACCTTGATCTCCTCCCTGGCTTCGAACTGCTGAAACCAATGTCGCTCCGTGAAGCTTTGGCAAACCACCCGTCGTCAAAATCGGATCCGTAAAGCAACCCCACCTGGAGACCGACAAGCTGTGATGGGACCGACATACTGACCCTCAATATTTGGCTCATCACCATTCGTCTCTTTGTCTCGGCGAACCGAATCCTCCGTAATCCTCAAAGTATCTCGAATCCCCTCCTCAACAAGTTTTCGATGATCCAACTCCTGTTGAATACCCCTCGAGCCTCCATCCGATGTTTGTGGCCTGCATGTACAACTCAGCGGCTTGAGCCTGTACATGCCACAACATAAATCTTCTCGAGCCAGCTGTTGGGTGTAACGCCCCACTCCGAATAGTTACTTATAGAACACTTGCTACTTTGACTTGGTTGAGAATCGAGCCTGTACGTGCCACAACATAAGTATTCAATAAAAGAAAGTATTTTGTGTTCTTATCAATGTGTTCAACTTTGGTTCTCTGCATTTTTCTCTGTGCCTATATATGTATATTTTTGTCTAACTTGTGTCTTGTGCAGGTACGTTGCCTGGTGCAAGCGCAACCTAGGCTTGCACGGCATCGCGCCCAAGCGAGGACTATCGGTTCCGTAGGGACCAAGCGAGGACGATCGGCCCATACGGGACCGGGGGGGGGGGGGGCGACAGGTGGTATCGGAGCACGGCTTTACGTCCTTGCCCTCTTTAAATATTATTTTCGAAAATGATATAAGTTTTCATACGGATTCAAAAGTCCCGAATTTCAATAATTAATTTCGAATCTATAAGAAGTAAATCGAGAGTATGAAAACCCAACGTCCCATGCAATAAGTCCATAATACGTTATGTGACTAATGCAAGCTACTCTCTTTTGTAGCAAGATGACTAAAACTGGTGCTAGTAACCCTGAGACATCGCACACAACAAGTGTGAGCGATGACCAAATCGATAGGCTGATCGCTATGTTTGAGAATCAAAATGATCGCCATACGGCCGAACATGAACGGTTTGAAGTTCAGCAGCAACGGGCTGATGCTAGAGCCTTGGCACCAACTTGACTCTCTGACTCAGATAGTGACAACACTGGTAGCACACAGTGGTGTATCGGGAACCATCGTGACACCTGTGACTGCCGCGACTGCGCCTCAGGGAGCAGGCTTAGCAGAAGCTAACGAACCTCGACGTGCGGCCAGAAAGTCTACCTTTAAAGGTGCTGAGTTTCTGAAGTTGAACCCTCTAGAGTTTGAAGGCATGACCGCGCCGGATAAGGTGATGGACTAGATCGCAAAGATGGAGAGCTTGTTTGAGTTTGCTTCAATATCTACGAACAAGAGGGTAGCGTGTGCAGACATGCAGCTGCGGTTACGTGCACACGACTGGTGACAAATTAAGAAATTACATCTCGCCACAAAGCATCAGGATGGTAAGATCACTTGGAAAATGTTTAAGGATGCATTCCTTGCACAATACCTTCCGCCAGCTGTCAGACAGAGAAAAGAAGATGAGTTTACCGAACTTAAGTAAGGGAGCATGTCCGTCGAAGATTATGAGTCAGAATTCTCCAAGCTTGCTAAGTTCGCAAGCTCAATGATTCCAAATGAGGGGGCCCGTACACGTCGGTTCATAAGAGGCTTAAACGATAACCTAAGAAAGGATGTTATGAACCGGGAGTGCAAAACGTACATCCAAGCTTTTGAGGTAGCGGTGCAGAATGAGCAGTTCATACCACAAAGTTCTCCGGAAAAGGCACAAGCTCCTCGAAATCCTCCTGCTAAGAGATACCACAACGGTGAGAAAAAGGGCGATGCAGTTGACAACCGCGGGAAAGTGTGCAGCTTCTGTAGCCGTCCGGGTCACACCAAAGAGTTTTGCCGTCACTTAAATAGGGGGTGCTTTAAATGTGGACAACTAGATCATATGATCCGTGATTGTCCAATCCTTAAAGCCTTGGCAGCAAATGAGAATCAGAATCAGACCCCTCCAGGCCCACATATTGAACAAAATGATCAGACGAGAAGAGCTAGAGTGTATCAGCTGAATATAGAACGCAACACTAGTGGGCACGATGTTGGTGAGTCTGATTCCTTTGACCTCTTGATACTTTAATCTTCGCCTCCTTGATCTCTTAAGTTTCGTGGATGAAACTTCTTCTTAGTGGGGTAGTATGTAATGCCCCGCTCCGAACGGTTACTTATGGAACACTTGCTACTTTGACTCGGTTGAGAATCGAGTCTCGAGGAAACCTTACCACCAAATCAACACGGACGAAATGCATTGAACCCTTCGAATTGATCGAACGACTTCTATTAAAATAAATCCAAGAGTTTTCGTTGGTTGCTTTGCTTCTTGGTTTTGTGTTGCTTTGTATTTTGTGTTGCTTTCGATGACTTAGTTTTCATGATTTTGCTTTTCTCGCTTGAGCGTTCTTTTCGAATCGTAAAGGAAAGAGATCGAAGGATGCTAACCAAGTATTGCTGTAATTTCAGGACGCAAAAGCAAAGAGTGAACATTGCATAAGGCTTCCCCATCCCCTCGTTCGATTCATTCGGTGAGTGGCTTAAGCCCTTCGATGAATCCTTTAGTCTGCACGCCTAATAAAAGAATCTCTAGTTCACTTATAAATGTTGCCTTAATAAAAAGATAAGCCAAAAAAATGAACTACGTATTAGAATTATGCTTTTGCTATCAATTATGTTGTATGTTCTTCGTTCCTATGCTGCATAACTTGATTTATGGCAAGTCCCTATGTTTCAATTGTGATTTGTGGAATAAGAATAAGAAGATGGAATTTGTGTGTTTATTGTTCAGAACTGTGCATTGTAGTGTTATATATGCTAGATGTTTCATGTCATGCATTGGTCTCGGACAACTTGTGCACAAGGTCTTGTCTCTCGAACGGTTCCTGGGGCACTGGAAATCGCTCGGTCCGGAAGAGATTTTTGTTTCGCACTGAGGATACGGCCTGCTAGGGGTCTAGTGGAGCAATATGTCTATTAGTGTTGTGCGGAGTCCATGATTTCACAGCTGCTCATACTCGTGTGTGTTGGTGAAGAGTTGAACCTTGAGTCACAGCTGCTGACACATGCGCGTGCTAGTGAAGAGCTGAACCTTGGGTCCCCGCTGCTAATCATGGGGCTACCCATGGACCATCACATAGTTAGGACGCATGCTAGGTTTACCTTCTTGTATACCTAACACTTGATGTCTAGATTGATTCATAAGTTATTCATATGCAAATTATGGCTAACTTGTGTGTCTGCTGCAGGGATAACCGCTCGACCATGGGTAAGAATTGTCATATGCATATGCTATCTATCGTCTATGTTTTCTTGCATGAATTGTTAAAAAGAAACTAGACAACTAGAAAGATTACCTAATAATGCTAGCTTCACTTGCTTACTTAGTGTGGATTTCTAAGATGAGTTTGGCCACGGTCGCTCACCAGTACATGTGGTAGTATTGACCCACGTTTGTGGGCAAATATCCAGGTACTGGACGAGAGATCTTGGCAAGCATTCTGAATCGGTGTTAGCGCAACCTTCCAAGGATCGTGCTCGTGCTGCTTCCTTAGCTTTCCTCTCCAGTGGGCAATCTTCTCTTTTGTTAGATGTTTTATTCTTTTGGTCCTTCTAAAAGGATGTAATGTGTGGGCATTGTGGCTAATTTTGGAAATATAAAAAGAGTTGTAAGCCTTCTAAGGCATATTTTGTAACTCAGCCAAGCAAGCACTTTGTAATCCAAATCTTCAAGTATTCAATAAAAGAAAGTATTTTGTGTTCCTATCAATGTGTTCAACTTTGGTTCTCTGTATTTTTCTCTGTGCCTATGTATGTATATTTTTGTCTAACTTGTGTCTTGTGCAGGTATGTTGCCTGGTGCAAGCATAACTTAGGCTTGCACGGCGTCACGCCCAAGCGAGGACGATCGGCCCCTACGGGACCGGGGCACGACTTTGGGTACCCTTCGTAAGCATCCAATCTTTGTCCTCAAACAAACTGCGACAACCATCATCCGCCAGCCTCCTTACCGAAACCAAGTTGTAGCGCAAACTTGGTACATGTCGCACATCCTTGAGAACGAGCTTCTCACCAAGCTTCGTTGTCAACACCAACAATGCTTCATATTCCTGTGTCAGTCGACTTATTTTTGATTCCTTCACTTGTGAGGTTCCTTCGTGAGTGACCTCAAGAAGTTTCCAAACTTTGTGCGAAGTGCTACAAGTGGAGACCCTGTTAAATTCAGTTTTGTCTACAACACAGAATAGAGCGTTAATACCTTTAGCATCAATACTAGCATGTTCATTTTTAGTGTCTGTGTACTTATCATGAGGTTTCTCTACAAGGTTGTCATCTACAACTATTATAGGTGGCTTCTTGTATCTATCTATTACAACAGACCAAAGATCAAAAATAAGTGATTTCAAATAGAAACTCATACGTGTCTTCCAGTATGTGTAGTTAGTACCATCAAATAGAGGTGACATATTTGTGGACTGGCTTTCACCATTGTTGGTGTGGATAGATCTAACGGTTTCTATAAGTCTCTTAGGATGTTAAGCCAAATATCAAGAGAACTAGCTCTGATACCAATTGTAGGAGAAATTGGTATGAGCAATAGTTCCTATATAAAGAGCACCTGCTCTGATACCAATTGAATGACCAAATGGTATCAGTAATATCTATATAAAGAGAGCACCTGCTCTGATACCAATTATAGGACCGTGTATGGCAACTCTAGAGGGGGGTGAATAGAGTGCAGCAGAATAATCTAACCAATTAAAAATTAAGCAGAGTGAAGCCAGCTACCAACTAATAGTGTATATGCAAGATAGTAATGTAAAGCAGTAAAAGTAAGAGAGAGCAAACGCAAACACCGCGATGTATACTGATTTTCCTCTGAGAGGACTAGTCCAGTCCAGAGAACTTTTGCTCGGAGTTGTATCCACTATAATCACCAATAGTGAATCATAAGCTTTGATCCGAAGGCTTGCCACTTCTTTACACCACAAGATTTGATCTAAAGTCTCGCAACTTCACACACCACGAGTTTTGATCCGAAGGCTCGCAACTTCACACTAAATAGGGACTTGATGAACCAAGCTTTTTACAACTCTTGTAGACTTCTAGACCGAGACAACACTTGGCACTTAGAAGGATAGGGAGTTGATCTTAGAGATAAGAAAGTTTAGGCTCTGAGGGTTTACTCACTATAGGATACAAAGATTGAGAATGGTTGAGTGAGTAGGAATGTGAAAATCCAATCATATTTATAGGGTATTGGCAAACCGAATTCGGCCAGAGTTCGGATGGGGTTTAATTCAAAATTCCAACTGTTGGGCCAAGAAATCATGAGCTAATTGAACTGGTTGATTTTATACCAAAAGGGTAACCGAGTTCGGTACGAATTCGAGGCAAATTCGGCCCAATTTTGGTTGCTAAGTATGGTAGACTTTGTGAATGAATGTGGCCTGATTTAGTGGATATATTCGATGGTTTATTTGAGTGGAATGGGTATCTGGGTATAGGTACTTTGATTTATCAGTGCGACTCAGCTTACATCGATCCTAGACTCAATAAATAAAAGATCAAATTATATATGAAAACCAAGAGCACTGATGACGCCAAACTTCTCAAATATCTGCTGACTTGAAGACGCTTTTTTCCTTGACGACAGTTGTCCAAAGATAACCAGATCTGGGAATCTGAATATCTTTCAGGGGCTTCACCCCCGAACCCCCATGAGGGGTGCTGTCCCCTCGACCCGTGTCCGCTGATCGGGCAGCGGAACCCCCAGGTGCGAGGCTCCAAATAAGTCATAGGAGGTTGGACAAAATCTTATGGTATAACGTCGTCTTTGGCTCATCGTTATATAGCATATGTCCATTGCTAATCTTATTTATTGCTTTCTGCAAGTACATGTTAGACGAACAAACAAACATACAGAAGCAAATATTACATATCTGGACAATATTGAGTTTAAATAGAAGATACTATAGTGATTGATCGATTACCATAATGCTAAACTTAATTGATTAGCCATATTTAAAAAATCAACATAAACATTGGGCCAATACTAGGATCTTGCTTAGCTACCTGCCAGTTGTTAGGTACAAGCACTGAATTTAATGATATAAGGAAGGGCTTATATGCAGGTGGAGTGGATGCATATGAAATGTAATGTGCAATATCAGTATCCCAACTGGCAAACTTAGTTAGAGGTTTTCCAGCATTGACTCTAGAAGTTCTACGAAGCAAGACAGGAGCATTAGAAGCATCAAAGGAGGAATTATTACCAGGTGACTCAGGTGGAAGGGCGAAAGAAGGTCCTGGAGAAAAGGGACTTGGGACGTCAGCATTTGTGGGTACTGGCCTAGGCACAGAAGGAGGAAGCTCGTGCTGCTGCTGCTGCTCATGCTCCCTACATACCCTCAGCTCCCCCTGACTGTCGGCTTCCCCCGGAGACACCATCACTCCTCGGTGACTCAAAATGATATGAAATCATACCAACCACGATGCCACTCTTATTCTCTCCTCTCTACTAGCATTAGTAGAGACATCCCCGAACAAGGAACTTAACTCCGTCTTCTCCCCATAAAATGGTTCAAACTCCTGGAAGGTCACGTCCATACTGACAAACAGCCTTCTTTCAGTGGGACACCAACACTTGTATCCTTTTTGACTTAATGAGTAGACCACAAAGATATATTTAACTGCTTGTGGATCCATCTTGCTTACCATCATTCTGTGATCTCGCACAAAATATGTCTAGCCAAACACTCTGGGTGGAACAATAAAAATATTAGAGCCCAAGAGCATCTCACATGGTGCTTCATTCCTAATACTCTTGACGGCATCATGTTAATTAGATAAGCTGCTGTCATAACAGCCTCACTCCACAAGAACTTCAGCACATTCATTGTCAACATCAAAGAACGTGTCACTTCTAGTAGATGCTTGTTCTTGCGTTTAGCTATCCCATTCTGAGCAGGAGTTTCTGAACAAGTAGTTTGATGAAGAATTCTCTAACTAGAGATAAAATTAGCAAACTCCTTGTTGGTGTACTCGGTCCCATTAGCTGTTCGAAGAATCTTCATATTTACTCCAAACTGAGTCTTCACATACGCCGAGAAGTCTTGAAAACATTTGTACACCTCAGATTTTTGCTTCATCATATAGATCCAGGTCATACGTGAGTAGCAATCAATGAATGTAACAAACCATTTGAATCCACTGATGGAAGTAGTAGGACACGGTCTCCAAATATCAGAATGAACAAGTGCAAATAGCTCAAGACTTCGAAGACCAACCATTTTATAAGTAGAACGTTTATGCTTCCCAAGTTCACAAGCATTATAAAATAATATTTTGTGTCTACTTTATGTATTATCTCAGGTTCTAACTTATTCAAACTATCAAAAGATAAATGTCCCAATCTGTAGTGTTGAAGCATTGCTTCTGTCTCTGGCCCTCCACTAATAGTAGCAGCGAGCATTGCAGCCTCCCTGTCCAAGTATCAAAGGCCATCACGCCTGATGCCACTCCCAAGCCTCTTTCCCGTGGCCTTCTCCTGGAAAGAACACATATCCCGATAAAAAAATAGTGCAATTCAATTGATCAATGAGAGAGCTAACAGAAAGTAAGTTGACCAAAAATGAAGGAACATGTAAGATAGATGACAGGGTAACATATGAAGTACAATGGACCGAGCCAGTACCCCTGATGGGTTTGGATGTCCCATCAGCAGTCTGAACTGTCTCGGGATGCATATGTTTGCTCGGATAATATAATGCAACTCATTAGATGCACATGTGATATGCCTAGATGCATCTGAGTGTATGATCCAATCAGTATGAGATTTAGTGGATGCAAGTTCCTGGACCGGGATACTGTTGCCCATATGAGCAGCGTAACCAGTAAAGTTACCAAGGTACGTAGTGATAGCTAGATCCTGAGTGGCATATCCCTTGCCCTTAGAACTCTCAACCTGAAGCTTGAATTGACATAGTTCCTCCAGCTTTGTCATCTCGGCTCCAGTCATCTTAGTAGTGGTATCCTCTGGCATAGCTAGGTGAGCAACTCTCCGGCCTCCATGTCGGACTAGAAATAGAGATTTGTGCAAAACTTTTCAATAAGTATGCTCTCTAATCTCAGAACCCACGTTGAGATCGAAATCAGATGATCACACAAGAGTTCCTCTTTGATTATCTACGATCCAACGACGGGTTTGACGACACCCGTAGGCAGACCCGCAGGGAACGTCGACGACACCCGTGGGTGGGGGGGCTTCCACCCGGGTAGAGGAAGGCAGGGGGGAGGGGAGTGGGCAAGGAATTTTCCTTGTTTTTTTGGATTTAAAAAAAAAGGATTCAGAGCTTTGGCTCTAATACCATATAGAAAGACTTAAATAATTTACTTCTCAAAAAGGGGATCCATATATATAGGAGGAGGCTAGCCTCCTTACTTTCTATTCTCCATCTTAGAAAGGATAATAGAGACAAATAGTCATGGGCATGCTCCTTTTTTGGGTCAAGGCTTTGGCCCTCGTTGTACCCCACATTCTCTCATTCTCCAACCCAACATATTTCCTTCTTTCTTTGGATGCTAGATAGGGAGATGTCAGCATGCTTTCAAGATTTTTGAGGGCTTCATGCCCATTTCTCTCCATTGTGGGCCTGTCATTTCCTTCCCACTCACACCTAGTATACATAAAGTCATTTGAATTATTGTTAGAATTATTCAATAATTAGGATCCACACATCTCAAACTAATTATGTTGTGTTATCTAAATAATTAAGTCAAATTAAAGTGGTCTAATTGAAAAATAGGCTTAAGGGTATAATTGTTTTGAAAATAATGTGTAGATTCTAATTTGATGACGGACCAAATTAGAATTATGTAAAACCTAGTATATATATATATATATATATAATTCTATTTTACAACGTTTCTAAAATATTGTAAAAAGTTAGATCTTTACCATATTTATAATTATAACGTTGTCAAATATTGATAATAACAACGTTTTATTTTTAAATGTTGTGAATCTTTTTTTTTTTTACAACGATTTAGGATAAATGTTATAAATTTAAAATTTAACAACTGTATTTGTTTGTAGATGATTCTAAAAGAGAAGAATCCATCATATCCAAATTATTTGGGGTCCACACAAAATATTCAACGGGATCCATATTTGTTCCCAAAAACTTTCCTCCCCATATTTTGGCTTCCCGCGGACTTCTATCACCCATGGAAAATTAAAACTCTCTCTCTCTCTCTCTCTCTCTCTCTATTTTTCTCTAAACCCCTTTTAGTCTTGTCTCCAAAAAAAATCTCCCAAAACGTCACCGATGACTCTCGTTGGTTTTCTTCCTCCAAAGGTCAACTCCACTCTTCCAATTCCAATAATACCAATTTAGGATTTGGGTTTTATAACTTCCAAATACTCAAAAGAGGAGGGGCGGTTGCTCCCTCACAATTTCTCACTCTATCTTTCTGGCAATGGCGACTCAAATGAGCAAAAAATGAAATATTCGATCTTTTTTTTCTTCCATTCTCGCATTCTCTCTCAATCGATAAAATTAATCATTTGTCCTCCATTTTTCGATCTAGTTTGTGAACGACAGAGTTTTCTTCGCATAGTTGAACGAGGTCCTGACGAGGGTGCTCACGTAGGACGGTTATATCGGAGTGGAGGTCAGCGCCATGCTGATGAGGACCGGGATCTTCATCATATCCACTTGGATCTAGAATGCCCTCGATAAAATTTGACTCTTTCAAGTCTATTTTGAACGATTTAGGGTTTTTTTTTTTTTTTTAATGTTTTAGGTGGTAGATGTTAATTGGGGAGAAGAGTCAACGAACCAAGTTTGATAGTTTAGAAAAAATTCAAATTTTCTAGGGTTCACGAGTCTTTCTTTTGAAAGATTAAGTTTGATGGTAGATATTAATCGGAAAGGAGGATCATCGAACTGAATTTGGCAGTTTAGAAAATATCTAATTTATTTTTCTCATAAATTAGGTTCTCTCTCTCACTCGCTCATGGATTAGGGTTTGTTATATTAAGAAGATCAGCAAATTGAATTTGGTGGATCCGAAATGATTCACTGTTTCTAGTGTTACTTTTAAAGTCTCAGTATTCTAGTCTTCAATTAGAAGAAAATGTTAGGTCATTTAACGTTATCCAAGTATTTATGAAAGGTTAAGATGAAGAGATCCGGAGGTAAAGACGGAGATCTTTTCCATGGTCGACTAAAGATCATTGGCGGTTAAATCTCTTTTTTGCTCGGTTAAAGATCCGGAGGTAAAGACGGAGATCCGGAAGCTTTTGGTGTGTAGTTTCCAACTTTTTGTATGTTCGACTCTCTTTTGCTCTCTTCATGTTCATCGCTTTGATCGCTTGCGGATCTTCCATGGTCGGCTAAAGATCGATGGTGTTTAAATCCCTTTTTTTTTACAAGAAAATGATTAGATTTCAGGTTTTCCTAATTAAAGTCCTAAATTTTGGTTTCTCGAATCAATCTTTAGGGGTTATGATCTCCAACTTATATTACCACAATAGGGAGGATTTTTCTTTTTTCTTCTGCATCATCATCAACAGAGATAGGGACAAATGTTTCATCTTTGTCATTAAATGTCGTATTAAGTTGGAAGATCGAATCCCATAAAGATACGTTCGTTACAAGATCCATCAAACCAAGCAATGAATTTACGGAAATTTTTTTACCAATTATATCATCGATGAAAGATAGATTTGCAAAATAATTAAGAACAATCAATATTCCACTTATCAGGGTTCTAGTTAAGTGATATCATAAAGGATCAAATCATTTTTTTTTCATCAACTTGAACTTAAAGTTTAGGCTGACTACATCAATGTCCTTTAAACTTTTAAAGCAATTGATTATTGGCAATGCTTCAAAATCACCTCAGATATCATATGACCCAACTTATGTAAAGTTAGATCATTAAAGGCATCATGAGCTGAATAAGAAAGCAAATGAATATGGATTATCATTTTATAAACAGTACAGAGACGAGAGCCAGGATTATTCTGTGCGCGCAGTGTGGATGCACTGTGTAATTTCAGGCCTAGTTTGGTTAAGAATATCAATTTCTTTTTTTTTTCTTTTAAAAAATTATAATTTCTATTATTATTATTTTCAGTGTTTGAAAATACCAAAAATATTGGGAAAAAAATAAATATTTAAATGTAGAAAAGTGAATCATTGGTTGGATAGAGGGAACTATTTTCTTTCTATTGGAAATCACATTCTTTTCTTCCTCAATTTCTTTGACACCAAAACATAGAAAAATAATGACTTTCTTTTTCCAACTCCATGATTCCCCGAACCAAACAAGACCTCTCAATGGAAAAGATGGATCTGGAAATTCGGAAGAATCTTACAATCTTCTAACATTTAACTAAAACCATTTTCTGGTGAAAGCTCGAACATTTGATTGGACTTTTTTTTCATTGAAAATATTTTCATCACAAAATTTTCACCAATGTGTAATGTTTGATAGCTTGTATTTTTTATGGAATTATTTTTCAAAAAAAAATTATTTTCATATTTTCTTTCCAAATAGTAGAAAATAAAACTGGTCAAATTCATAAGAAAATATTATTTTGCATAGAAAATAAATATTATTTTCCATAAAACAGCCGAATTAAGTTTTCTATAAAAATTTACCAAATTTTTCGCAAGAAAATAATTGCAATCAAACGACACCACTATAAAAAAATTTCAAAATTCCATGGATTTTTTATTTTGCAGAAAAACAATTCCGTGAAATTAATTTATTTTTCACGTTGCAATCAAACGCACCCTAAATTAAATGTTATTTTACCTTCTTGTGCAGGTTTTTTCGTTTTGTTTCCCTACTTTACTTTGCAACCTCAATAACTACAGGACAGATCAACAGATATTGACCATCTAGTATCAATGTGTAGTTGTAACAATATTGGAACGAACTTGGATTTCATATTTGGCAAGCATGAACCAGAACAAGCCTCGACAATTACTCAATTCTATACCATAAATGCTCCATACATGATCAGTGTAGAGAAGGCCTAAAATACTAGAGAGATGGCTTTACGGATCATAGACGTGATGATGCTTTGTTGTGGCAAATGGGATGAGTTTGGAGGTTATGTCGGACCACGTCTCACTTATTTGTTGGCCTCCTTATCTTCATCTTCATGGCGATGTTCTGGCTTCTAAGCCCTCCCTATCAGTGACATAGATCAACGCTGACATGACCCATTCTTGAAGATAGGCCATTCTACTTATTTTATGCGAGAGAACATGAAAAATTCAGCTCCAGTAGTGTCATATAATCTCGAGAAGGGTGCTATAGATCTTTCTACCCCTGTTTTTTCTACTCAAGCTTTGTTAGTGACAACAAGGACTTCATCTGGAAAAAAAAAAAAAGACTGCCTTTATCATCAGTGGGCGAGTCTGATTGACACAAAAGTCGGAACCCTCCATTGTTGCATCGATGATACGGCGATAGGACCAAATCCGAGCATGTGAACCGTTATGGTGCAGTCGTTTTGCATTGAAGCCTGCAACCAAAGCGATGCACAAGGACCACAATCGGATCATAACAGCGTGTCGACTGAGACCTTGCAATCACTGGGGAATGATCGAGTTCTCCATTTACACTAATCTAATACTTGTATGTGAATGTCTCCAAGTACATGAGTGCTCTAGTCATCAAATCTACATATATAAGCAAGTGAGTAATTTAGTACTGATCAACACTTGAGTGGACTAATCATCAGACATCATCAACTTAGAACCTTCATTTATGTAATGATAATGATGATGTTAATGTGAGAAAAGTAGGGAGAAGGAAAATGGAGCCAGCGAAAGTGTGATAAAATATGCCAAAGTGGCCAATGGCATGGTAGGAGACAGACCAGACAAAGGGGAGGGGAGTGTGCAGAAAGAAGGGCTTTTCTTTTCCCTCGTGCTTTTGCAAAATATTCTTGTGGGTGAGGTGGGCTTGAGAGGAATTCATCATTGTGTAAAAGCTGCACAAAGTCGTACCATAATTATTAACAAGGAACAATAAGTTGAAGAGAGTATCTAGTCTGAAACTACTAATACAGGAATTATAGGATACTAAGAATGTTGGCTCACCTGATAGGTATTCTTCAACAACTACTAAGTTGTTGCGTCAGAGATTCCCTTTCGAAACAAAACAGCTTTGTAATAAGTATGCGTATATACTTGTTATATACTTGTCGACAGACCAACGCAAGGATAAGTCGGACAAGACTTCGGACTTGGACAACCCACCTCTGCTTAGACCCCCACCCCAACCCAACCCCCCCCCCCCCCCCTCCCTCTTTGCTCGGTGTGACCATACAAGAGGCCCGAGTCGCATGTGACCTCCCAGGACCGACCCACAAATAAGGGTCAAATGACAACTAAAATTAGCTCCGGATAGTAAAATTTCAAACTCAAAATGTTACTTTAGCGCACAGTTCCGTAGTGCTTCATGCTAGTTTATGCCCTACCACAGATGGTTGGTTCATCAGAAGGTAAGATCAGGTTGTGGTATATGTCTACCATGATCTTTGAAATTATATATTGATCAGCATGGTTACAACTGATGGGAAGCATGGGCATAAAGTCTGTATACTAACAAATGACCGGGATAACTTCATCATATCTTTAACAATAAAAGGGCTTAAATAAACCTGTTACATCTCAGAGAACTCGTGAAAGAGAATAACCTGATAGTGATGTGTTCGAAGCTTTTGCAATAAATAAATAAAAAAAAAGTAGATTGTATAAATCACTTGGTAGGGTTATCCCACCATGCTAGGCTATTTCATGCACTGAACTTGCATTTTCCAGGATACATAGATCAAGCCTTGCTTTCACTTGTGCTACCACCAGTCATACACAATACACACAGCAAATAAAAAAACAGTATAAACACTGCAAAAAAGTTGAGTTATTCAAAGAACAATAAACTCGACTTTTATTTGACAGAACTACTTAATATCACAAATACATACACAGGTTTTCATAAACATCCCTTGAAGCATAAAATTAGCCTTCATTGATCATTGTCGAACTTCATTAAGTTGGCTTCTGTTATGCGATTCTTACTGCAGCAGGCTGATGATTTCATATGCTGACTATAGCTATGAGAGACTCCAAGCATTGCAACACGAAAGAAGAGGCAAACGGGGAGAGGAAGTTTAATTCAAAGAAGCAAGTACCTCCAAAAGGGAAGCAACGAACTGCATTTGGGTCTCTTCGTTAATGGTAAAGAAGAGAGGTACATGCACAAAGAGTGATTTAATCCCATGCTCTTCTGCAAACCGGAGAGAGTGATAGTAGACATAATTGCACACAAATCGACCAGCATCATCTGAAGGAACCACGTCGTATCCTTTCCTTGCCAAGGCTTTCACCATATCATTCACGGGAAGAGAAGTCTGTAAAATCAACAAAGCAGAATCACTATCGAGGCCAACTTAATAGATGCCAAATCATCAAATTCAGAAAACAATGCAAGAAGAAATCAATTAACTTCCGATGGGTTATAACTTTTATCCTCTACCACAAAAAAGTTTTATGAACTGTAAGAATCCTTGCTCCAAGTAAAATCTTCATTCTCCATGGTAGTTACACTAATATGAATGGGTATAAGTGTTATGAGATTAAGTGAATATCACTCCACCCCCATAATCCTCATGATTTTGTTGGACAGAAAAAGGATAACAATGTCGTTTGATTAAAAATAGAAGTGGGGAGGGGGGAGATTATCTTATGGGTAAATGGTGTGATTTAGGAAATATACAACCTAGCTTTCATTCGTTGTATGGAGAGTGCATATACAAGGTAAAGAATTTCCCTAGGCCCATAAGTCATATCGGGCCATATGCTACATATGCTAATATCTTAACACTCCCTCAAACTGAAGCATATATATCGATCATGTCCAGCTTGTTACAAAGAATGATAAAACGAGATATAGATAGTGGTTTAGTGAAAAGATCGACAATCTAGTCTTCAAATAGAGTGAATAGTGTTCTCACCAAATTATCCATGATGCATCGTGAACAAAATGATACTCCACCTCAATGTTCTCTGTCCTCTGATGGAAGACCAAATTGCTGGTATCATGGTGCATAGGAAGTGAATCGGTACACTGGACAACAAGGTCGACCAAAAGTGTTTTGAACCACACCATCTCACAAACTGTACGAGGCATCACTTTGTACTCGGCATCTGCACTAGATATGACTACAATTGTCTCTTTCTTCTTGTACCAAGTGACGAGATTACCCCCAACATAAGTACAGTATCCATAAGTAGAAGTGTAGAATGCGTGTTATTTTTTGACTCAACATAGTCAGCATCTTAGTAGGACTCAATCTTGAGATACTCATGTCCTCTATAAAAAACCTTTCCCTGGATATCCTTTCACATATCTGAAGATTCTGAGAGCAATGTCCCAGTGGCACTACATGAGATGTTTCATGAAGTGACTAATCAGGCCTACCAGAAAGAAAATGATTAGACGAGTCACCGTCAAATATATCAGCTTTCCAACAAACCTTGTATACTGAGATTTGTCTTCAATATCCTCGTCATTCTCGGGCCACAAGTTTAAATTAGGTTCCACAAGAGTATTAGCTGATTTAGGACCAAATAGACCAGTATTCTGCAGCAAGTATGTAGCATATTCTGTTGGGAGAGAACTATACCTTCCTGGCTCCTGACTATCTCAATCCCAAGAAAATACCTTGACTCACCTAGGTTTTTAGTAACAAAAAGGTAGACCATGGTCTCCTCAATGCATGTGAGATCAGAACCCGATAGTATGATATCATCAACATATACTAGAAGAATGACTATCTCAATTTGGTTGTTCCTGATAAATATTGAATGGTCCGTGTGACTGCGCCTAAACCCAAACGTAAAGCAATTTGGCTAAAATTTTCAAACGAAGCACATGAACTATATTTGAGTCCATAGATAGTCTTCTTGAGTTTGCATACAACATTCTCCTCTCCACTTGAGAAACAAATCTGGGAGGTTGCTCCATATAGAATTCCTCATTAAGATCACCATACAATAAGGCATTTTCATATCTAGCTGAAACATCGATTAATCTTGATTGGCTGGAAGAGAGAAGAGAACCCGAAAACAACTGAGGAGAGCAACTGGAGAGAAGGTCTCGAAGTAGTCAATACCATAAGTTTGAGTAAACCCTTCGCTACAAGCGCCGCTTGTAGCGGTTAATGGAACCATCTGGCAAATAGTTCAGGGTAAAGACCCATCGATAGGAGAGAACATTACTATCAGTAAGAGCCGGAATTAGCTCCACGTGCCACGAGATGATAAGACATCATCGCATCCATCATGGTATGTTTCCAGGGAGGTATAGTAAGCGCCTTCTATGGCATAAGAGAAATAAAAACAATAGATAGTGTTTGGGCCATCCGACAAATAGGGCCAAGGCAAGCATACAGTAGTGGGTGGAACTGAAATAGGCTTAGAAGTAGGGGAGATATGTCGATGATGTAGTATGAATACACGTAGGATATGCAGGAAGAAAATGTGAGGTGGTAGCATGTCCTGTGTAGTGAATGAACGGAAAAAAACGAGATAGGTAAAAGAACCTCGAGATAGTGGTCTTGCACTTGAGGAGCGAAAACGACGGAGGTAGGTATTGGCCCAATTGGTCATGGTCAATCTGATTTTAATAATTAACTAAGCTCTGATACCACTTGTAGGTCCTGAAAGCAACTCTAGAGGAGATGAATAGAGTTTAAGCAATAATTCCTCTCATCAAATTCAGTAATAATAACCAACACAAAATTTAGAAAGTAAATAGAGATGGGTGAAGAATAGAAGTCACAAACGCTAACACCACGATGTATGCTAGTGTCCATCGTGGAGGAATAATCAAGTCTATGGTACTCTTGACCGAACTCGGTCACCTTGTTTCCAGAATACCACCACCCGACCTGGCCCCACTTTTAACTTAAGTTTGGTTTCTTTTAAACGTTATACTCGTATGTTTCCATCCAGAACCGAGAACCACCCCTTCCCTCTCTTCTTCAACCTCAAAATCCTAGGTTTTTCCAAACCCTAGCCTTTTGGATCTTCCTCCTCAGGCCATCTCATGAGCTCCTACTTCAGACCAGGATCTCCTTCGTGCTCCTCTTCCATTATCTCCACTCTTTTTGAGGTATAAATCACTCTCTCTCTCTCCTTCAAATTATTTCTATGGCCCAAAATTGTTTAATAGGGAAAGTAGGAAGAAGAGAAGGGCAGATGAAGTCTCTTCATCTAATCCTCCTCAAGAGAAAGTTCCCCATTCTCTATGCAACCCACATATGTCCGATGAGGATTTTTTCGATGGTTCTCTATTTAGAAACCTCGAAACTTCGGTTGAATAGTTTGATGACTTCCAAAAGAGGAATATTTGCACTAGTAATCCCATTAGTTTCACCATATTTCATGAATATTTGTCCAACTTTAGAGATCTTTCACTTGAAGAACTTGTGCAAACTAGACATCCCATTTATTTAAATGCAATTTGCATGTTCTATTGTAATCTAACGTATGAACATGGTTCTATTCTTTCAAGTGTATGTGGCATTGATATTGAGTTTGATGATGACTATTTGGGTGAGATCCTACAAGTCCCAAACTATGGTGACCCCATAATCGACTTTACTAAATTTCAATTTCAAGGAGACAACACTCTGTGTGCACCTCATCCTCGTCCACTCGGACGTCTTCGTGTCCGATATTTGAACCAGCATTTCTATAAGCTACATCGCATGATATTCTCTGCTATCATTCGTAAGACTGGATCTACTGATGAGATCACCTACTTGGAGATGACAGGTCTCTATTACCTGCACTTTACTGTCTCATTCAACCTTCCTATGACTATTATCAATACTATGTTTCGATGTCGCAAGAAATGGCGCAACCTACTCTACGTCATGTACTTGCCCATCATCTTTTAGCATTTCCATATTCCTTTGGCTGACTGTCTATTCCATGATGAGCCTGCATATCTGACTAGAGTCCTACAAGAGGACTAAGCCTACTTTTCCTCATCCTCCTGCTGATGATGACTCATCCTCCTCTAGTTCTCATCGCAATCCTGCTGTTGCACCTGCTCCGTCTACTCCACCTGTCACTTTGGATTCTATCCAAGAGTTGATTCCGAACGTTTTAGATTGCAAGACGAGATGACCACCAATCATTTCTGCGTACAGGACACGATGCTTATCACTCGTTTTCGCGATCAGGACTATCGCGCTACTCTTCAGGCCAGTGCTATTTCCAACACTTTAGCAGACATTCAGTACAACTTCTCTCAGCACCCAGCTTGACTATTTTCGATGACACGTGATCCTTCACGAGCTGGTTACCGAATTGATGACCCTATAGTGATGTGATACTTGGACCCTGCAGATACATACTATGATCCCAAACATTCTACATAGGACCCTCCGACTAGTAACGATCGGTAGTTGTTGCAGTACTTTTGGCTCAGACTTTTAGTAGAGATTGTTGTTGATGTTCTAGATATAGTCTTGTTCTAGTTTCTTATTTTACTTTGTACTATATCACTATGTTATTTGATTATTTTCTTCATTTAGCTTGCACTTTGGTCATTGCTTCAGAACTGTCACTTTATCTATTTGAGTTTGGATTATGGCTATCTATTTGTGTTTGACTAGTTTTTGCAATGATATCAATGCTTGATTACTTCTCCATATATGATTCGAGGTTGGAATGTGATATTTCATATTATGTGTATGTTGCTTCACTCTTTTGCTGCATTGTTTTATCACTTCACAAATTACGGGGGAGCCATCCATTTCGATGAAATGACAAAGGGGAAGAAACTGATACTCGGGAGAGCTGATACTCAGTTCTTGGATACTTCACAATTTCTCGCACTAGCACTTATTGTGGGGGAGCTATCACTATTGCTCATATCGGAGTTTTATTGCCATATCAGTCACAGTTTATCAATTATCAAAATAGAAAAAATTGTTAGCCCAATTGGTCATGGTCAACCTGGTTTTAATAATTAACTAAACTCTTATTTTGATTTGCTACAATATGATGCAACTGAAGATCATACAAGGACGTCACTACTACTGCTCAGAAGAATGATGATATTTGCGTCTGGTTGTTTTCAATTTCTTATGTAATTTTACATTTTATTTGAGTCTAAGACTGTTGTGAATCGAGTCGCACTTGATAACTAGATGATAATTGAGTCCACTCAAATAAGCCTACCCAAAACCATATCAAATCAACCCAAGTCCACACAAAATAGCATGAACCTAACATTCTTGAAATTGGCATACAGAACTCGGGCCGAACTCGGTCAGCCCAAACTAGATTTCCTGATTCGACTCATTCCTCCTGAAGATCAGGCTCCAACGTTCGAATTTTTGAATGTTAGGGAACCGAACTCTGCCCGAACTCGGTCCACAAAAAGCTATAAATAGCCTTGAATTCCATTCAATTCTCACTCACTCATTCTCACTTTCTATTCAATTGAGATACTTTCTGAGTTTCAACCTTTCCAATCTCCAAGAAACAACTTCCCAAAGCCCTCTTAGTGCCAAAGTGCGGGTTCAATTAGAAGTTGTTCAAGTTGAATTTACTTGAAAAAAATCCAAGTTTCGTCTTCCAATTCAACTGTAAAGTCAGCGTGCTCTTTGGATCAAAGCACGTGGTGGTTGTAAGAAGTCGACAAGCTCTTCGGATCAAAGCTTGTGTTGTACGCTATTGGTTTAATAGTGGATTAACACCAGACAAGAATAACTGGGACTGGATTATTCCTCCACGAGTGACACCAGTATACATCATGGTGTTAGCGTTTGTGACTTCTATTCTTCACCTATTCATCTCTATTTAGTTGCTAAATTGTGTTGGTTATTATTACTGGATTTGATTAAAGGAATTATTGCTTAAACTCTATTCACCCCTTTAGAGTTGCTTTCAGTAGGTAGAGGAACCTCCATGGGAGTAGGAAAAGGACGAGTGGACGTAGTAAAATATGATATATCCCCCAAAGAATGTAACATCGGTAGACGCATAGTAACGAACCCTCACGGGATGATAGCAATGGTACTCTTTTTGGGTACCAGGATATCCAAAAAAACACTTGATCAACCAAGGTTATAAATTGTCACGGCTAGATGTCAAGTTGTGAACAAAAGTTGTGAACAAAAGCAACACAGTGTAAAACGCGAGTTAGGAAAAAATATAACCTCATCTAGATAAAAGCATGAGAATGGAGTTCATCCATCAAGAATTGAAAAGGACATACGATTCACCAAATGGGTCGCAGCAAAGGCTGCACCAAGACAAAGGTACTTGAAAATATTCATATGAAACATCATAATGCAGGTAATATCTAGTAGATGACGGTTTTTCTACTCTACGACTCCATTTTGCTAAGAGGTATTAGCACGGAAAGTCTGATGAATGATACCACAAGACGTACAATAAATAGATAAATCGTGTCACATAGTCTAAGGTATTATCTGTACGAAAAACTTTAACAACACGAGAAAATTGAGTTTGTACTTCTTGATCAAAGAGTTGAAACATGTTGAAGGCTTTAGACCGAGTCTTCATGAAATAGACCCATGTAAGCCATGAATAATAATGTAAAAGACTTAAGACCGAGTCTTCATCAAATAAACCCATGTAGGCTGTGAATAATCATCAATGAAGGTGAAAATGTAACGAAAATCAGTAACAGACGAAACTCGGCTAAGACCCCAAATGTCATAATGAACCAAATTAAACGGAGCAAAAGTCCTTTTGGCCAACTATAGGAAAAATTGTGCAATAATGTTTTCCCAATTCACAGGCCTCGTACGAAGTTGCGAGGCATATGGTTCTAGTGGCGAAAGCTTTGTAAGCTTCTTCCGAGGAAAATGGCCAAGATGTTGATGTCGACGAAGAGTATGTGGCATAAAGGACTGCAGAAGCAGGACAAGTCAAAAAAATGACCTATGTAGTATTAGTTTTCCATGCGAGAACCTCCCCTAATTGTTGCTCCTATCCAAATATCCCTAAACTCACAGTAGGAAGAGAAGAAGGTAACATAGCATTGTAAAGTCCTTGTCAGACTATTGATAGATAGAAGATTCAAAGAAAAATTAGGTGCATAAAATGTGCGATACAAGGTAATAGAAGGAGAAATATGGAGGACTCATGTCCCGGTGATTGGGGAGGCATGGCCATCAGCAATATAAATACACAAAAGAATAAACAAATATTGGATCTAAGAGAAATGACTGGTCACTTATAACGTGCAAAGTGACACCAGGATCTAATATCTAGAGGCGGTTCCAAACAACAAAAGTAACATCGGATCAGAAGAAGATAGAAATGTAATACAAGTCGACAGAGCACAAATAAAACGGTCATATTTGGCACGAGGATTCACAACAAAAGAACCATCTCGAGAACAATTAGTAAGTAGCATTAGATGATACCAAAGTGACTCGACGTACCCAAGTAGGGATGCGATACTTAAGCCAACAATAATCATAAGAGTGGTCCGTACCACCACAATGTGCGGATAGATGGTGTTGGTATATTAGAATATTCTTGGTATATTTGTTGGTATATTAGAATATTCTTGGTATATCTGTTGATATATTAGAATATTCTACAGAGGATTTTAATGGGGTATTAATGTAAGATGAAGGGTTGTAAGGCTGTAAATAGCCAAGAGATTATCAATAAAAAATATAACAATTACTTCAAAATATTCTACATGGTATCAGAGCCCAAATCCTAGCGACCACCTCCTAAACCTTAGCCGTCACCGCTGCCACACCGTCCGCTACCACCGTTGTCGCGCCGCCACCACCGCTGCCGCGTAGCCGGCCACCACCGTTGTTTTACCGCTCGCCCGCCACCGGGTTGATACGGTCAAATGAGGTATTATAGAGGGTTGTTGGGCTGGTGGTGGTGGCTGATACAAGCAGCGAGGAGAGAAATGGCATCGGTCGCATCGGCCAAGCGAGTGGGAGAAGTGAAAGTGTGGCAGTGCGGGGAAGACTTCGGCGAGGTCATAGATAGGAGGGAGGTCATGGAAAGCGGGCCCACCGGTGGACCCCGTTTCGGCCGCGGCACTAAGAATGCTCTAGTGAGGTCGTAGAGCTACGAGTACGTCGTGGAGGTGCTGAGAAGACTCTGGTGAGGTCGTGGCAGTGCTAGGAATACTCCAACAAGGTCGACAAGCTACGTGTGTGGTCGTGGTATTAAGGAGCCTCCGGCTAGGTCAGATTTGAATATGAATGCAGCAAGACGAGGCGGTAGTGAGGTAGATTCTGGATCCCTGGTGATGCTTCGGGATGACGATGACGATATCGACTGCGATGGGTTGATAATGAGTGGAGTGATGGGAAGAGAAAGAGAAACCCTAGGTTGAAGCTACGGGTTGTTTTCTCTGATACCATATGATTTAGGAAATATCCAAACTAGCTTTGATTCAATGATATGGAGAGTTTATATACAAGGCATAGAGTTGTCCTAGGCCAATAAGCTATATTGGGCCACATATGCTACACATGCTAAATGATAACAAATGGAAACAAACACAGCCTGAGTTGCCACAACTAACACGAAGCAAAGTCAAATATCAATTCTTAGTAAGATAGCTGATGGAATTTATTACACTCTAACGGTCTAACCTCTGTGCAGTGTTCTAAATGGAGGTAGAGACGGCCGCCTAGGTGCGAGACGACCGCTCTCCACACCGCTTCTACCGTTGGAGGTGGAGTAGGCATCCAACGGAGGTTTTGTGGCATTGCGGAGGTGAGACAGCGGAGGTTGGCGCCTAGGTAGAGCAATACTTGACTAGATGTTTTGGCAAAAACAGTTTTGCGAGCATCATAGACCTATGATTCACTTTTGCAAAACTGAAACTTCATATATCTTTGTTCTACAACTTAGTTATGCATAAAGCACACTTAAAATATGCATATTATGCAACAACAAAAATAGTGGTAAAAATAGTAAAAATAGTAAAAATGCCCAAAATGTACCGAGCGTCTAGGCGTCCTAGGCGACAAATGGATCATCTCCGTCACGCACCCACTTACCGCCAATTAGAACCTTGAATCTCTGCACGATCTTTTTGCATTTTTTTACCTACCTATGGGATTGTTAGAGTTGTTCTTTGAATAACCCGATCCTATCTTGATACACAATCCGTTCCACCCACCTCATATTGCACATAAAAGAAAGAATCATACAAAATCACTCTCACATACAGACCACTTTTTCTATGCCTCTGCAGATCACAATAAATTATGCAAGACAAATATATAAAAGTAAGAGTAAGAGAGAGCAAATGCAAACACCGAGATTTTATCCTGGTTTTCCTCTGAGAGAACTAGTCCAGGCCCGAAAATTCTTGCTCGGAGTTGTGTCCACTATAATCACCAATAGTGAATCACAAGCTTTGATCTGAAGGCTTGCAGACTTCTTACAACCTCGAGCTTTGATCCAAAGGCTCGAAAGACTTCACACGTGCGTTTGATGCGAAGGGCACGCCGACTTCAAAGTAAAGAGAAAACTTACTGAGCCAAGCTCTTACAACTCTAACAGACTTCTAACCAAGTTCGTACTTGGCACTAGAAGGCTGGAGAGTTGATCTTGGAGATAGAAAAGGTTAAAGCTCAAGGGTTTACTCACTTATAGGATAGAAAGATTGAGAATGGTTGAGTGAGTAAAAATATCAAAATCCAACTCTCTTTATAGGGTATTCTCAAACCGAGTTCGACCAAAATTCGGTATGAAAATTTAAATATTTCGAACGTTGAAGGCCACAAAATCAGAAATTTTACAACTGTTCATATTTCCAAAATACTGACCGAGTTTGGTCAGAATTCGATCAAAATTCTGTCCGAGTTTGGTTGGTTTGTTTTGGCAAGGTTTTGGATTTATGCGTGGCTAAGTTGGGTTTCGATATGGTGGATAGGTTGAAGGCTCATTTGAGCAGAACCCCCAAGTGCGAGGCTCCGAATAAGTCGTAGGCGGTTCAGAAAAATATTCTAGTATAACGTCGTTTTTGGCTATCATTATTTCTTCATAGCATATGTCCGTGCTGATATTGCTTATTGCTTTCTGTAAGTACATGATAGACAAACAAAACAATATACAGAAGCAAATAGTATAACATTAGTGCATATCTGGACAATGCTGAGTTTAAGTAGAAGTTACTATAGTGATTGATCGATTATCATAATGCTAAACTTAATCGATTAGCCATATTCAAAAACACAACTTTAAACATTGGGCTAACAATCTCCCCATTTTTTATTATGGCAAATCAGTTAAGTTTAAGATAGATATAATCGATGCATATATCAAAAACAATAAGCATAAATCACTATAAGTATACTACTTAAACATATACTTACATACTTAAACTTACTTCTCCCCCGTACATTATCAAAAAGAAGCTCCTCCGTAATCTGATATTACCTAAGCTTCTACATGTGCATAAGCTCCCCCGTAGTACATGAAACGTTTGGCGAATATGCACATATTTGACATAATTCTCCTCCTTTGTCAAAATATAAAGTTTACGGCTCCCCCGTAAACGAAGAATATATCATGAAGACAAGGTGAGTAAGATAAAGCATATAATATAATCATGTAGTAAATTAGGAGTAAGTAGCTGGAATATCACCATATGTAGAATAATGACATGCAGATATTAATACATAGCATAAAAGGCTAAGAACATTGGACAACAATTTAGTCATATGCAAAAGATAATTCTCAAATATCCTAACAAAGATATAAGTCAAATAAATCTGAAAAGTTAGAAGACATGCATGGAAGGATTTAAACACTACAAAGTCATGTAGTAGAAAAGAATATACATATCATTGCAACTAGTCAAAGTTCAAACTCAAAATTAAACATAGTTCAGAAACAATTAGAAATACGAAGTAGTGCTTACTAAAAGTCATAATGTCACAGTATATACTAAAAGTTGTCAAACTTTAAGTCAAAAAATAGGGCTCAGATTTACTGTTGTATTCTAAAAACAATTGCAAATAGACCTTAACAAATCATTATTCAATAAAGTGTTGATCATCTTGGGTTAGCTGTAGGGGCCGGATCCCAGCTAGTGGTGGTCCGAAGACACTTAAGTACCGTGTCGCTTAGGCTATTTACGTTTTTTTGACAGAAGGGTCCTTTCGGCTTATAACCAAAAGTAATATTAACTTTAAAGAATTTAGATTTAACATGTATATATGCTAATTATAACATCATACAACATCGTAATCCAGAATTCCTAATTCTTGATGAATAAAGTTCACTCAAAGATAGTATGCATAGACAATTGTGTCATATTAATAGAAAGAAAATGATTCCATGGTTAATCACTTAAGCTAAATAACTAGCCATGAATCAAAAAGAGAATTAAGCTAATCATACTAGTTTCATATATCTTGCATATTGACAGCTAAAGGATATCAATAAGAAATAATAGCAAAAATACTGATTAGCTAGATTCTACAATTTTAGCTATTCTAGGAAAAATCCATTAGCACGTTACCAAAGAGGCTCAAGTAGTCATTTATGTTGGTGCAATTGCATGGAAGATGACCTTTGTAGCTTTGCAATCACCAACATTCTCCTTGGTGCTAAATCTCGACACAAAGCGTTCTACCTACATCATTAGGCAGAGACTTTGGTATCCAAAATTTGGATCCATATTTGATAGCTTTGGGAACCCACTTATACATATTCATATAAACCAATTTTCTAGCCTTGCACTAATGTGAAATGTGTCCTTTTAAACCACAATAATGACATGTAGCATAGGCATTTGTCATCGGTGTAGAATGATAGACATGAGTATGTGAAGTGGTGTGACGTATCTTGCGTGGATATTTATAATAAAAAAATATGATTGTGTGAAGTATTTGGTTTGCTTGATGGTGTCTTATTGTAAATGCTCTTTTGTTTAGCCACGTGTCTCGTGTTAGACTGAGTAATAGGTTGTACGACCTGCTTTCCCAATGTAATCTCTAACTTTTTAGAGATGGCATATAAATCATCATATTTAGCAGTAAGAACATCAATTCTAAGTGAGCCATTAGAGTACTTCTTCCTCTCTTATTTCAAATCCTCCTTTAAGTTTAACATTTTCTTGATTGCTTTCATCAAAACAATCAAGTGCTTCTTGTAAGCTAAGCTTAAGTTTAGAGATATCATCATAGTCGTCAGGAGAAAAAAATTCTCTAGCTTCATTTAGTAAACAAATGAGCTTTTCATTCTCAAGCTGATAAGTTTTAATATATTTTCCAGCTTGCTTATACTTATTTCTAAGCTTCTTGATCTTCAAATAAATCATTGTACGGAAACTTCAAATAAAGGATTATCTTTTACCTTGTTAGTTAATGCCGTTAAGCATACATTTGCAGCATGTCGAGAACTTTCTTCTTCCGAATCGCTAGCTTCACTTTCGCACCAGATGCATGTATTTGTATATTTGCGAGACGAAGATCCTCCCTTGTTTGATCGTTCATATCGATTCTCCCTTTTTGCTTTGGAGCAATCTTTCATCATGTAGTCTGGCCTTCTGCAGTTGTAGCAAATTGGTTCTTCTTCAAGATCTTTCTTCTTTCGGTTTGATTTCATAAACTTCAAGAATTGTTTGAAGCTCCTACAAATTTGGGCCAGATCCTCATTATATGAATCATCGTCCGTTTTTCAGAAGCATCGTCAGAGGATCTTTTATTATGCGCTTTGAATGTGATGACCTTCTCTTTAGGAGTTGACTCTTCAAATTCTTCGAGATCTAGCTCGTGAGTCATCATTCCCATTAGTGTCTCAAGAGTCATGACAGTGAGGTCGTTTTCTTCAATGATTGCAGTAGGCTTGGGGTTCCACTTCTTGGTTAGTCCCTGAAGCACCTTGCGGATCTTTTCATGGTTGTTGTATTCCTTTCTAAGAGAGGATAGAGGATTGATAATGTCAAGAAATCTTATGAACATCTGATTGATGGTCTCATTTGGATTCATCTTAAACGCCTCGTACTCTTGTGTTAGTCTGCTTATCTTGGACTCCTTCACCTGAGTGGTTCCTTCATGAGTCACCTCAAGAAGTTTTCAGACCTCATTCGAAGTAGTACATGTGGATACTCTGTTGAATTCTGTCATGTCTACAATACAGAATAAAGCATTAATAGCTCTAGCATCAAAACTAGCTTGTTTCTTCTCTCTATCTGTGTATTCATCATGGGACTTATCATTAAGGTTACCATCTATAACTATTCTAGGTGGCTTCTTATATCCATCTATTACTACAGACCATAGATCAAAGTCAAGAGACTTGAGATAAAAGCTCATACGTGTCTTTCAGTACGTATAGTTAGTACCGTCAAATAGGTGGCCTATTTGTGGACTGGCCTTCACCATTGTTAGTGTGGATAGATCTAACAGATGCCATAAATCTCTAGGGAGGTTAATTTGGTAATAAGAGAACTTCCTCTGATACCAATTGTAGAGTAATTGGTATCAATAATATCTATATAAAGAGCACCTGCTCTGATACCAATTGTAGGACCGTAAGACAACTCTAAAGAGGGTGAATAGAGTGCAGCGAAATAATCTATCCAATAAAAAATGTATCCAAAGTAGAGGTAGTTAACTACTAACACTAATAAGCAAGACCGATATATAAGAGTCAGGGTACGAGAAAGCAAACGTAAACACCGAAATTTTATCATGGTTTTCCTCTGAGAGGACTAGTCCAGGCCCGAGAACTCTTGCTTGGGTTGTATCCACTATAATCACCAATAATGAATCACAAGCTTTGATCTGAATGCTTGCAGACTTCTTACAACCTCGAACTTTGATCCGAAGGCTCGAAAGTCTTCACACGTGCGTTTGATGCGAAGGGCACACCGACTTCAAAGTAAAGAGAAAACTTGTTGAGCCAAACTCTTATAACTCTGACAGACTTCTAACCGAGATCGCACTTGGCACTAGAAGGCTGGGGAGTTAATCTTAGAGATAGGAAAGGTTAAAGCTCAGGGGCTTACTTATAGGATAGAAAGATTGAGAATGGTTGAGTAAGAATGTCAAAATCCAACTCTATTTATAGATGATTCTCAAACCGAGTTCGACCAGAATTCGGTATGAAAATTTAAATATTTCGAACGTTGGAGGCCACAAAATTAGGAATTTTACAACTGTTCATATTTCCAAAACACTGGCCGAGTTCGGTCAGAATTTTGTCCGAGTTCGGTTGGTTTGTTTTGGCAGGGTTTTGGATTTATGTGTGGCTAGGTTGGGTTTCGATATGGTGGATAGGTTGAAGGCTCATTTGAGTGGACTTGAGTATTTCTATTTGCCAAGTACGACTCGATGTACATAAGTCCTATACTCAATAAATATTAAATTACATCACAAACCACGAGCACTTGATGACGTCAATCTTCTGAAATATCTGTTGGCTTGAAGACGCATTTTCTCTTGACGGCAGTTGTCCAAAGATAAACAGATCTGGGAATCTGAATACCTTTTCGGGGCTTTGCCCCCGAACCCCCAAGAGAAGCGCTGCCCGCTCGACCCCCGTCCGCTGACCGGATAAGTCGTAGGCGGTTCAGAGAAATCTTCTAGTATAATGTCGTCTTTGGTTCATCATCATTTCTTCATTAGCATGTGTCCATGCTGATATTGCTTATTGTTTTCTGTAAGTACATGTTAGATGCACAAAGCAATATACAGAAGCAAATATTATAACATTAGTGCATATCTGGACAATGATGAGTTTAAGTAGAACTTATTATAGTGATTGATCGATTATCATAATGTTAAACTTAATCGATTAGCCATATTCAAAAACACAACTTTAAACATTGGGCTAACACAAGAAACCCCTCCAGAGGAAGACTAGTAATAGGTGGTCCTACGAAGGTCTTGCAGAAGGATAGCCTTGTGTGTAAGCACAACAATGAACCACAGGGCCGGCCCTGAGCTAATGGGAGACCGAGACGAACTTCTAAAATGGGACCCCCATACATAATGTAAAAAAAGAAAAGAAACTAAAGTAAAATTAAAATTAAAATTAAAAAATAATGTTGATGCCAATAATTGAACTAAGAATCTTCAGTGTGCAAGTCTAACATGATAACCAGTACACCAGAATTGTTTTGTGTTAAGAGTGACCCATGATACATACTAATTCTATTGTAGACAGAACCATGTTGGTGCCCCTTTAGTCTTTGGGCCCCTGGGCCGTCGCCTAGCCTGTCATGGGCAGGGCCGCCCCTGCCACAACACTGTGCACCTGAAGTGTAGCTATTTCGTCCGACCCCATAAACTATTGAGGTGGATGGAACATAACATATACATAGTTTAACATACATTATGATTTAGTAAGAATGATGCTCTTGACTACTTAGCTCTAACGTATGATCAAAATGATTTAATGTTGGAATCATGATTCTGATAACTTGTATGTTGAAAGTCCAACAGATGGAATAAAGAAATCAAGATTTGATGAATGAAGTGGAGTGCCCTCAAATGTTCCTGTCTGTGCCAGTGAGTTTTACATGGCAAGAAAGCTGAAAATTGAGTGACCAGATAACATTGTTTATAAGATAAGGAGGATGCAATAACTTGGAGATGAACACCTAAAGTGATGGACACCTGAAGTTTTCCTCCATTACATCATTTTAAACACTATAATTTGATTAAGAAAATGCTGGTCTTTAATTCCCTCATGAAGTGAAAACTTTTTTGGATAGATTTTCAAGAAAAGTTCCCAGTATTACCAAGCTCAAGAGGATTCACTAAGAAGATCGTTGCAAAAGAAAAGAAAAGAAAAACTCCTATGATACTCCAAGGGAATTTCATGATAAGCTCAGCCATTTCAGCATATTGGTAAGGCAAGGGCAGGGCATTTACCTTCATAGATCTTTATCAAGTGAACCACATATATAGATAAGATACAGCTATGGAGTAGACTCCGAGTACTGGTGATTTCATATGAATTGACAAGCAAGACCACATCATGCATGGTACAGTGAGATGGAGAAATAAGTAGTAAATGTACCAACCTGGCACCAATGTCAAATGCACTGCCATGCATTTTCCATGGTACTCTAGTGACAATAGGATCTCCATTCTGATAATTGAAGTTCCAGAACTATCTTAATGGTAGTGATATGTCTGAAGTTTAATCGAATCAGAGAAGTAATGCTTCAAAGAATTATGAAATGGTACTCAAAGGTCAGATAGATGACATCTGTAGGAGCTGGGATCAAAAGTTAAGTAGTAGATAAATATAAAGTTAAGTAGTAGATAAATATAGGTAAATGCAGTATTCCACATGTAGATGCTTTGTGTAGCTAACATAATTACAGACGACCATGGTCACAGCAATATAAATCTAAGGTTGACTGATTACCAAAACTTGATCCAAGATAAACTCATTAGCTAAACAATCTCTCCCAACCAGTTACTTCCCTGGCATCATGGGAGGAGCCTAGAGGCTTATGCTGATCCTTGATGATCTAATCACCCTGAAGGATGAAGGTGTCATCAGTGAAAATATCATTTGGTTTGGATATGCAGAGTTTGTACATCGGCGGTTGTGGAGATGTGGGAAGGAGATGACGATTTAACTTAGGGTTACATACAAGGTTTTGTGTTCGGAGAACGGTGGCAAGAAGTTTATTTTAAGACGGAGCTAGGCAGCGAGGCGGTGAGGATCCAAAGACCTAGGTTGGGGCCTCAAGAATAAAATTAAGGGGTGTGGTTGGTAAGTTAGACAACCTTATGGTTTATGAATATGTTTTTTTTCGTGGTTTGGGACTCTAAATCTTATTGTTGTGCACAACATTAATTGAAATGAAGTAGAATCGGCTAAATTCTACTAGTATGGATCTTTCTAATCACGATCAACACTAAATACATTATAATTGAATTTTTTAAATAAAAAATGATATATAATTTGAAAATATCGCAGGGTGTGTTGCATGGCAACGAATATGACAAGTTTCGAAGGTGGCACACATTCAACACCTAATCAGGTGTACTAGTATATTTTGAAGTGTTTGTGGCATGTCTGATATGTGTCCAACACACCACAAACACGACACAAATTTTTAGAGTGTTCGTGCTTCCAAAACTGCATGTGAGGAGCTGAGAAGGAAAATACCTTACTGAAGAGAGAACAAAAATATGCCAAAATAAAAAATAAAAAAAGGTAGAGAGAGGCTTATTCAAGAGAGAAACAATTATCAGATTTCATTGTCAGCATCCAGATCCTCAGACCTAGAGAAATAGTAGGTGAGGAAATAAGAGAGAGAGAGAGAGAGAGAGAGAGAGAGAGAGAGAGAGAATGTATCGGTTGGTGGTAGTGTCCGTTGGAGTTGAAAATAGAAATTGGACACATTGGGTTAGGACAAACACATAAAGGGAATAAATTGGGAGAGGAAAGACTATTATTCCTCTCAAATTCTCTAGTACCTATATTAAATTATTATCTATAAGTTTTATTTATCATACACCAAATTCCAAATTCAAAAGATGGCTTAGGTCGTGTTACATTTATGTTAATGTAGGTTAAGACGCTTGAGACAGCCCAAGGTGGGTTGAGGCACTCAGAAAGATGGTTGCCTCTCATTCTAAGGCGGACGCCTCATGATATCACTGCCTAAATACTAGTAGCCTAGATGCCAGGGTATCCGAAACGTCTAGGTAGGGGCCTAAGGTGGCGATATGAATGCCTTTTAAGACATGAGATGGCATGCAAAGTAGAGTTTTTTTCTAGGATGAGGTTGAGGACCAAGGTGTTGGTAGCAGCTAGGGTTAAGAAGGGGATGGGGAGAAGAGCTAGGTTTTCCATGAAGAGAACCTAAAGCTTTACTAGCAATTTGAAGAGGCTACATTGGGATAAGTGGATTGATCCATTAGGCTATAGGACAAGTATTATATACAAAGGTGCTAAAGACAAAAATAGACAACTGAATAATAGCTGGCTTATGTAACACCACCGGTAAAATCGCTAGAACTATCTAGAAAGGAATTCTTGTACAAAAGTATGTTGGCAAAAAACTCGAAACTTGGTTAAAGTAGTCTGGCTTGTGTAAGACCACCGGTAACATCGCTAGAACTATCTAGCAAGGAATGCTTCTACAAATGTATGTTGGCAAAAAACTCACTTGGTTAAAGTGGTTATGGCCATGTCCTAGGGTCCCACATAACATTGAAGAATGAAAATGAAGCACACATATTATATGTAAAGGTCAACGAGATACTAACAAATGTATTGCTTGTGTAAGCTGATTTGGAGGACGTTATAGTTATGCTTTACACTACCACATAGATAGACCCCATCTTAAGCATAAATGAGGCCAGTGTGTTCAATATATTAACAAAGTGTGCTATCTGCGCCAGTAGATAGCATAAGGAGAAAATTAAGCACTGCTGAACTCTTTTGTAGGAGAATGGATCATTCACACTACATGCATGTCAGAACCTTTTTTTTTCTCTTGGAGAATAGATCATATATAGTAGCATGAAGAATGTCATTTTGGATGTAATCTTTGCAACAGTCATGACAATGCAATGTATTGAAGACACGCTATAAAATTTCACGAAACATATCAAATTATTTTATGTGCATGCCGGTTTCTAAAACAGTGAAAGAGGTTAATTTACAATCACCGAAGGACATAAGGAACCTTTAAAGCTGGTGGTCTTATTTCGGTTGTCCTGGGGCTGAATATTAACAAATTCACTTTTTGGTTTTGAATCTAGAAAAAATATATATGGAAAATTGAGACAATGCATACCAAACAAAATTTCAAATTTGAATTAAACTTCTAGTCAACTGAGTAACTTCTTAACTATTGAGATGAAAAATCGGGCAACAAGGACAATAAATAATCAGGCAACAAGGACAATACCCACGCATTGGACAACAAGAAAAAACATGTCACATGAGTAATGCAGTGAGACAAAGAATATAAATTCTGAGGATTAAGAAAAGTTGCCAAAATGCACTGGCTCAAGGAGATGACCGGAGGCTAGGCCATCATGCAGTTGCAATCAACCTGTATGCAGAGGCTCAGGCAAGAGATTTTCATCTCAAAATTATTTAGAGGCACGCTACTGTAGTACTACTGAATGCACAACAACGAAGGTTTACGATTGATTGCATGGAGGTGAAATGTTGTTCATGGACTTTGAGGCCTGTTCGGGATCAATATGTGCAGTATGATAATAAGGGGCAAGGGGTTTTCAGTTACCATTAGAACACTATGATTGACATGACCAATCTTCATGCTGTGCCGAAGACTTTTTTCACCTGGATCTTTTAACTGATTCAAAATCATACACTATAACAACCTATATGTTTGTGTTGCATTAAGGAGACAGAAAACATGATTAATCCTGGTCAATCTACAAACACAAATCAAATCCTTTTCTGGTAAGTATTCCTGCTCTTCGTTTTGTGTGAACTATATATATCACATTTTCCACTTAGGACCAACTCCCCAGAGGAGCACCATGTTGTATCAAGGGGTCTAAGACAATATGATCATGATAAATAAGAGGTTTATACAGGTATTTAAGGTGTATTCTTCAACTAAGGAATTGATTTCTTTTCCTACCGAATCTGTCTGGCTTCCTGGATTACTCACTCCGAAGGTTAAAGCCCCCATTACCATGAACAGGGCAGTTACCCAAAAGATTCCCTTCTAGGTCCACCTCCCCCGTGAGGGTGGCATGAATATAACTTATGTCTTCTACTTTGACAAGCAACAAGCTCATCTCACAAACTCCAAGTGTATAAGGAGTCAAATTGTTTCGTGGTGAAATTTTCAATTATTCATATTTGAAAATATTTTTAAAAAACAACAAAACAAATGGAAGGAGAATTTCAAAAGGACAAGAATAAGGTAGTCATGAAGGGTTCCTTATGACTGTTTCTGATGAAACCAAAAACCAAGTGTACAGACGACTGTAAATTCAGCTATCAGTTACGAAATGGTGGCATTCCTGTTAGAAAAAATCTTCATAGATATATATGTCTATGAATAAAGTTGTACAGGACATTTATGAGACAAATTTGGACACAGATAACAACCAGGGCCGGCCCCGGGGGGTTGGGTTGTCCTAGCCGGAGCTAATTTTGGTTGCCTCTTGACCCTTATTTATGTAAATATAGGTTTAAGTTGAGTTTGGGTTGTGTTGCACTAAGAAAAACAAATGGCCTGGGGGGTTGCCCTATAAAGGGGGTTTCCCAAGCCCGAAGTCTTGTCAGGCTTACCCCTGGCCCTGATAACAAGAAGAAGAAGAAGAACAACAACAACAACAACAACAAAGCCTTCTCATATCTTATTTTCGGCTGCGCCACATGAATCTCCCTCTTCCATTTGACTCTACTAAGGGCCATTTCCTTTTTCTTCTTATCAGCAGCCACTAATATATACTATATCAGCAACCAAAAAGTAACTAATGATATAGACGGATGCAATGAACAACAACTACTTGCTATATATCTGCAATATACATCCCTGATTCAGCTCTTAGGATGCCATGGTAAATATTCCTTCCTATGTGAAACCACTATTATATCAGTCATCCACAATTTTCAATTATCAAATCTTAGCGATATCTTTTATCAAATCGTTCAGCAGTTATGTACATATCTGGACATGGCTAACTAGATCCTGTTACTCCTGTATGATGTAATACCCCAATTTGATAGGTATCTAAGCATCAAATATAAACACATGCTGTGAACATCCTTTAGCTCATTTTACTACCTCTTATGATAGTCTATGATAGGCTTATACCAGTTTGGCATAAGATATGAGAAGAAGTTTATTCAGATATTATCATTATAGAACAATAATGGAAATCTTTCATAAACAACCTATGATCTCAAGCAGAAACCAAAGTTAACTTGTCATTAGAGACTTGTCTGAAGATCCTATATAGCCACTTTACCTCTCTACTTCGAGTGATTTCACCATCATGACAGACGATAGGGATTCTCTGCAAGACAAATTTATAGGATGAGAATGAATCAATGCAATTTGGAAGGATATCATAAAATTGATCGAGAATCAAAACAGATCAACTAATCATAGCTTGCCTGAGGTTTCCATCCTAGCTCATCTGGACATCCGAAAGTAGCTTCATTAACTGCTTGATTCTCAATAGCAAAACTTGTTGCACCACTATTAACGCCAAAGTGAAGCTGGAAAACAACAAGTCAATATGGGAAAATAACACGTTACAAGATAAAATGGCAGGAGAAGGAATAAATGGAAATCATTCTTGAGCTGACAGTAAATGTTCACACAGAGAAAGCATAATAGAGATGAAGTGCAAACAAATCATATATTTCCTAAATACAAAAAAAAAAAGACATTGAATCATGCATATTTTTATGGCTAACTATGTGCTCTCGTCAATGCTGCCTTTTTGCACAAAAGCGAGTAGTCCGACTAGTATTAGTAGAACACTAGCCCACAGAGAGTCAGAGACTTACCAGGGAGGTCCTATACTTCGTTTAGGAATGAAAAAAAAAAAATTCCTTAGTCTAATTATTGGGTAGGCCATAAATCGTATTTATGGGAAAGCTAGCAATCTGTGTGCCAATTGGCTTTACTAGGTTTCGTGGTACCTTGCTAGAGTTTTCTTAGCAAGAGAATTAAAGTGTGCTCAACCATCTGAGGAGGCTTCTTGAATGTAGAATTCTGCTTCATAACTGATCCTATTTTAATAATGAAAAGGTGTGGCCGAAATTAACATTTATTAACCCTCAAAGTACAATATTATCCTATACTTTAAATTTAAATATAACAATCGATCAGAGATGAGAACTCTGAGCCCTTGTATCAATGTCCTGAGGTGCTTTACGGGCTTGTAGCTCAAACAAAATTTAAGCTTCCAATTAAGTCAACTTAATCCAAAGGGTAGGTCAAAGTCACAGGTAATAAACCACAGAGGAGAAATGACAACCACCAACGAGGCTCATTGTCAATGTAGAATTAGTTACAATAGCCAAAGAAAACGAAAACAAGCTCTCGTTTATTTCAAACTAAACATGTCAAACAATTTAGGAAATTCCATTTTTAGAAACTTAAAGCAGCTCAACTAATTTGGTAAATCATATTGGTTTTCTAATGAAATAACTTCACTCGAAAATGTTGTTCAAGTGAAACAGGTTTTTCTAAGATACAGATATCGGCAGATTTCTTAGATGTTGATACATTCTTACAAAAGTTTTGATGCATACCAAAATTGAAAACTAAATAACCAACAAGTTTGAGATTATCATATAAGTATGTTTGCGAGCAATAACTCTTGTATCAAATAAATCTACAAAAAATATATTATCATAAACATTGATAGGAGACGGACCCAAATAACCCGTCCAGGGTTCGAAGATTCATCATCCTGCCCATCCACTGCCGACCCCAATACACCATACAGCTCGAGAAGTGCTCCCTCTCCAGCAGTCTGAAGAACATTGCAACTACCAAGAACAAGGCCTTTGGGCATTCCATTTTTCTTCATGTACCCTTTCAAATTGCTGGCAATTGTTTCTGTGGGGTTATCGGAAACTCCATGAAATTTCTTAAATCCGGTAACATGAACTGTCACAATCGAAGGCCCTTCTGAACCCATTTATGGAATGTTCAAGTTACCCTTCACCAATGTATACTTTATCAATATGACCAATTTTTTCCAGCAACTAACGACAATAGAAGCAGCAATTTAAGTACAATTGTAGAGGATCACACTACAAAAATGTACATAGCTATAACAAAATACATCAAAGCATGAACAAATTTCTGTTAAGCTTTATGTTCATTTAAAGAAATGAATTCATAAAAAAATCTATTTTTAGATGTCAAAAAATTAAGGAAAATTTAATCATGAAGAAGAAATCAAAAGAAAACCAATCAATTCACAAAATATCGAACAGAGCTAAAGATGATCATAGATGAAGAACCAGAATGATCCAAGAACCATACTGAAAATATGACAAGAAACTAATTTTGCAGTAAATTATATACTAAAACTGAACACAATTTCAGCAAATTGGCAAGAATAACAAAATTTCATGATAATGATCAAAAGTAACTCAGAGGAAGTCAATCAAACAAATCTGCCCAACAAATAAAAATCCAAACTTTTTAGCAAAAAACTAGTTAATGGGCATGACCCAGTTGAGAACCAATGGATCCACATCATACATACTAATAGATCACCAAAGTTCTCAACTTTCTCCCATCACAACCAAAAAGACCTCAAAAACTAAAAAAAAATAAAGCCAACCAGAGATCAAAGAAGCCATGACCCAGATGAGAGGAGGGACAAACCAGACCAGAACTTGAGAGAAAACAAAGAAAGCTCTCAACTTTGACACTCTGGAGAGGAAGGAGAGGAGTGTATGTCTCTATAAGAAGAAGAAGAAGAAGAAGAAGAAGAAGAAAAAGAGCATAAGGAATTGTAAAACTGGGGATTGGAAGAAACCGAGAGGGAACAGACGAACATACCAGTTGGACCTTGGTTGGCTCAGTCTTGAACTCGAAGTTTGTTACATAAAAGAGTCCAAACAAAAACTTATTTATATCTCTACCGGCGTAGAAACAGCTTGAACCGTGGGTATATTTTCACTTATTAATTAAAAATATTAACTACCATATTTCTCGGCTCATGTAGTTTATCATCTTTATCATCTAATTAAACACATATTTAAAATTCTAAACATATATTTATAATAAATTATAATTAAATTATATTTAAAGTATTCTAACATTATTTAAATTTTTATTTAATTTTTCAATAAAAAAATTTTTTGTTATGCACCTCGCACGAGAAAGTAACTAGTATTTATAAATGTACTTGATTGCGAGTCTGCAATTTGGTTCATATCTATATATATATATATTTATAAAAGTAAATTTTATTAAAAAATGTCATCGAAGAATTTTGAATATATTTTTAGATAATTTTATGTAGTTAGTTTAAATATATTTTTGAACCGTTTTAGAGTCTCATTATAATCGTAGAGATTACTGTGATAAATTATTGATTTTGATGGAATAATCTTTCTTTTCTTCTTTATGTATAGTTAATTAATTGCATGTAAACAATATAACATAGTAGTTATGCTTATCTTCTTCATTAGTTAATCATAATTATACTTATCTTCTTTATTAATTAATTATCATTATTAGATCAACGGTGTGACCCATTCTTACTCGAGTCAGATCTCAACCCTAACTTTGGTGAGTGACATCAATTTCCCAAAGTAGATAAGCGGAAGTGGTTAGATATTAAGAGTATCTCCAATCCTATTGTCATGTTTTGTGTTGTGATTTCTATGTGGCATGAGGCACAAGACAATATATTTTCTATGTGACAAGATTATATTCAAACAAGACAATGAGATAGAAATGTGTTCTCCAATGCATAAGTATTGAGAAAACAATAAAAAATTATTTTTTTCAACTTCCAAGACAGCTTTTTTACTTCTTCTTTTTTTAATAAATATTTTTATTCATAATTGATGATGTGAAAGTAAAGCATTGTGAAGTCCATTGTCTAGATCTAGACAATCAACTTCACATTGTCTTTAACATGTCATTGCCATGTCAACTTCACAATTTATATTCACACTTGCATTGAAGAAGGAATTTTGAAATTAGAAGTTGTGATTCCTATGTGGCAACAATTCTTTTCAAACTCACAATAGGGTTGGAGATGCTCTAACATCCCCTAGCTCCGTACTTCTTTGCTTCTTTAATGTTTGTTTTATTGCTTCCGTTGATTAATGCTTAGTCTTTTTTTTATGTGTTATTAGTGTGATAAATTAATAGTTTCGTTGGAAGACTTTTTGACAATCTAGCTTTTCTTTATTACATGTCAATTGCAAGAACTTATTAAAAATATTTCTCTTCAATATTAATTAATCATGATTATTTCGACCCTAGGGGTCGAATCCGTTTTTACTCGAACCGAATCCCAACACCAACTTTGACGGATAGTGTCAAGTCCTCCAAGAGTACACTCGATCCACAAACAGGTAAGATTCGAAATTACGTAAATCTATACAACTATGAAAGGAACACTGAACTCAGCTGGCTCTTGTGGTCAGCGATTAGAGATATAATCTCCTTGGCTAGACGGGTGGTCTCGGGATCAAACCGCGGGAGAAGTGTGGGTGTGTGTAAAAAATGTAAATAGTGAACCCAAATGTGATATACAACACAGCGTGCACAAAGTCCCGTAAAACTATGAATGTAACTTGGTGTCAATATGGAAAACATAACATGTTAGTTTACATGTATCACATGAAACTAGACGTTAGTCTATTTGATGGTTAATCCTTTCGATTTTAAATTTTAAATTTTTGGATTTTGTGCAATGTATTCATATAATCGAGATTTTTTTCTACCGGGCACAACCTAACACGCCATGTAAGTATTACAAACATAATATACCTACTATAATTAGAAATATTAATATACCTATTATGAGATCGGATTTTGTTAACATATTTTCTAAGGACATAAGTTAACACATTAATAAATGTATAATTTATATTAGTATGCATACTAGCAAATTTATCAATGCACATTTTATATTTATTAATACACACTTTAAGTAAACGATACATGATAAATATATTGTGGGAAGTATTCATCTAAAATAAATATTCATCAATGTATTAGCATGTGTCCTCAGGGAACAGGTTAACAAAACCCTGTAAGATCTTTGTTAATTTTCGTAGTTGTAGGAAAACATTAACAACCAAATCTCGGTTTTGGCCTCTCATTTTATGACACATGATATATTTTATTAGAAAAGTTATCCAAGGGTTAGACTTGGTTACATAAAATCATACAAAAGTTGTACAAAATACAAAACAACAAAAAGATTACAATAATTCTAAATGGAAAGATTACAAGTTGTTAAAAATATAAAGCATTATAACTTTTGCAACAAAGTTACTACAACAAGAAATCGAAGAAGAAACTGAAGAAGGTATCTTCCTGGGTGATGTCAATCACCATTGCTCAAAGTAAGATTCGACATTTTTCGTTAATCTGCTCCCATGAACCAGCAATTTCAACAATTTAAACTTCTGGAACGCTCCTTTGTTACCCTCAAAATTAAACTTCACACGGATAGAACCTCTAACAACAGTTTATGACTTCTAAGTTGTTGCGCGCGTGTCACGCCTCAGTCCCATAATATGTAGGACTAGGAACACGTAAGCATGTCAGCCGCATGTACATGACAACTCCAATATATGGATACCATGATACACACGTACGCTGTAATATGAACAATAATTCACAAGTGGTATAAATATATGTCACAGGGCATAACTCTAAATCTCATCCACATAAATCAATATAAATAAATAACCAATAACTATGTAACTAAATTTCAATGTGAAGTATCAAAGGATGATAGTCGGATGGAAACAAATCCACTGCCGAACTAGAATATAAAAGTAAACACAATATAAGTACATCAACTAACAATCAATAAGACTCGAAGAGAAGACCTCCTCGGAACATAAGTAACCAGTCTGGATCTGCGCTCCTGCGAATACTCATGAACATCTACACCTGGAAAGAGACCAGGTCCTCAGCGGGACATAACAAGATACATAGAAGCATGCCAATAAAGTACTAAAAATAAACATCCAATGGGTCGCCTAACCGTCTATGTGAATGCAGTTTAAGAACAACTTTCCCAACGCGTGGGCTATCTGGCTAAAATGGGATTGGCATGATTCTCTTAGAGATTCAGGGGCCTACAAAGCATGTCGTCTTTTGAACGGCAGAGGCCGCCTGATAATATATAATATATAGTGGTCATCATGATCGCGCATCTCCGGCGGAGCGTACGGGTTACACAAAGAAAAGACAACAGAGCCCACACGCCTTACTTGTTGTTCTCTCCACCTCATGCTCTAAGCATGTCACATCCATGATATGATAATACCTCTAATAACTGCCAAGTCTACTAGCATGCAAAGTTTCTAGTAGCAGTTATCCCTAACGTACGGCCCATACGTACAGGTGGCCAAATCCTGCACGCAAGTCCGTGATCTATATGAGACTCACACTCGTGTAACAGGTGTGTTATGGCTAATAAAACCTAATGATGCTTCATGATAATGGGGCGGTCTCATAAACAAGGTCAATACATATACATAATAAAAACAGAATACGATGACACCGTCGTTTGTACCCAAGTTTCCTTGGATGCGTAGTTTATATATAGTAGTTAAAATACATGAACTAAATGACGGAAATAAAGATGCATGAAATATATGGAATATGAATAACAGTACAATGGCAAGGTAGACTTGCCTGGCAAGAAAGCTGCGCAGTACCAATAATCTGCTCCTGATGTCGCGCAGAATAATCCAATAGTCCTATATAGATATAATATAACACAATACAACATCAGCCATTACTCTAGCACATACACAACCATAATTACACCAAACTCAGAGGGTACGCTAGGGGTGGCACTGGTCAACTAACAGGGTCAAATGCGCGTTTAATTATGCGGGTATCACGTCTTCAAATGCTGTATCAAAATCAGACAGTCAACTAACATGTGTCTAAGCCAGTACGTTAATATACACAAGGCGGTCAACTCACAAGTTCTTAGGGTCACTTGGTCAAACGTAAATACGGGATAATCCACAGTGTCCTGGGTCGTACAATACATACATAGTCATAACTATTACTAGCATATAATTAATTATATAATACATCCATATATATATATATATATATATATATATATATTAATTTAATTATAATATGCGTACGTATACGCATACAAGTCATTGGGTTCCCCGACACGGTCTGAAATCAACCAATCTAAACTGAACCAATATGCTAGCCTAGATGTTATTCACACAAACACGCATACACAACATGAAATGAAAGGGACAGGTTCGAACCTTGGGGTTAGCGTGCACGGGCACGAGGGGTGACTGCTGTAGGTCATCTTCGACGAGGGTGACGGGTCCATGATGACGACGATGATATTGATGTCGATGATGATTATGGTGATGATGATTGGTAATGATTAGGTTAATAATGGTGATGTAGGTTATGATGAGATGATGAGATGAGATGATGAGATGAGATGATGATGATGATGAGATGGTGAGATGATGATGAGATTATGAGATGATAATGATGAGATTATGACGAGATAATGACGAGATGATGATGGTGAGATAATGAGATGATGATGGTGAGATGATGAGATGATGATGGTGAGATGATCCTACAGCCGGAGTCCGGCGAGGAAGTCGATGAAGGAAAGAAAGAGGACAGGGAGGTGGAAGAGGAGGCTGACAGCGAAGAGGAGGAGGAGCTCAGGGTGGCTGTGGTCGACGGGAGGAGGTTCAGTCGTAGGGAGGAGAAGGTGGTGGTCGTGCTAGTGGTGTGGTGGTGTTGGCCTGGGTGGCTCGGCGGGGAAGATGATGGTGAGGGGAGACGTCGAGGAAGAAGGTAGGGATGATGGTGGTAATGGTGGTGGTCGAGTTCGTCGAGGGCGATGGAGATGGCCGCAGGCTATCGTCGGCTCGGTGCAGGCGACTCCAGCGTGGTCGGGATGAGGTGGCGTGCTCAGGCGCTGTGATCGTGGTGGATGGCCTCAGGTGCTCGGTTCAGGCGGAGGGGTCGAGTGAGCGATGGACAGAAGGAGTCAGGGTTGGCCAGGTGGAGACGAGGGGGTCTCAGGTTGCTCCGGCGGTGCTCCGGCCAGGATGGTGGCAGCAGGAAGAAGGGGGATGGTCGTGGCCGCGGGGAGATGGTCGGGAAGAGGAGGAGGTCAGGGAGGAGATGGTGGAGGAGAGGTGTGTGCAGGGTGGTGCTCTGGGCGAGTCGAGGGACAGCGGCCGACGGTTGGCTCCGGCGGTTGGCCGGGGAAGAGGTGTGCACAGGAAGAGGGAAGGGGATGATGATGATATTGGGTTTGTGAATGAATAAAAAAAAGGGGGAAACATTATATTTATATGTATGTAGAATAGGGTTGGGGGTTGACCTAGGTATTTAGGTTGGTCAACATCCTACTTGGGATAGGCTTGACCTTACATGTAGATGTTTGGAGGGCTAGGATTTGCATTATTTAAAAAGCAAGACTAGGGTTAAATGAGGGGGCGATGTGTGTTGCACATTCCAAAAATTATGGAAAAATTCATATGAACGAAAAATGGGTTTCTTCATGGGTTGTGTCCAATAGTATGGACACCTCAATGCACTTTTGCATAAAAGGGTCCAACAATTAAAAAATTGCACAAAGATGAAAATTGGATTAAATTAATTAAAATTAATGTAAGTGGTGTTCTAAAATTAATTAGAAGTACATAGGATTAAAATTAAGTGGGACACAAGTGTCATGCACATAGAGGACTTAGAATAAAATATTATCATAATTTGGGTTGCACAAAACGGGTCAAGATTGTGTCTCCAATTTTGATTGGAACGCACAAGGATACTAAGTCGTATTTATATAGAATTAAATAATAACGTCTGCGATGAATATTGTGTGACTAAAATATAGCACAAGAGAGCATAATTATAAGTTACACAAAGGTCAGAATGGAAGGCTGGCACGTCTAGGACAAGGGTATAAAATTTGTAGGAAGGCAATGGCTAGTGTAGTGCTCCAATTATCGAAGCAACGGTAAGGTGCACTAAGTGATATAAATATTGTATAATTAAATAAAATATCGTGTTCTATTTCTAATTGGACTCAACTAGCCCTAGTTTCACTATCTAAGCCAAGTAGGCCTAATTTTGGGTGAGGGAGTTTACAATCTACCCAACTTAAAATAATTTCGTCCTCGAAATTAAACTAAGGTATAATTTGTTTAATCTTTCACATTTGTATATAAGGCAAGTCAATCGCAATCTCTTCTAAAAAAATTAAATCTATTCAAGTCCATCGCAATTACTTTAAATTTGAAATAACCATTGTTTAAATCAAAATTCAACCTATCGTAGTCTCTTCTCGATTTTTAAGTCATCAACATCCAAATTTAAGTCAGTCCATACAACATCTTCAAGATTTAAATAACCCATATCAATTTTACACTACTATCTCCAACTATCATAATCTCCTTTAGAAAACCATTCTAATCAAATATTTTTTCTATTTTCAACTTAGAAATTTTATACTCTTCAAATTTTTAATTTAATTCCATCCTCAATATTTTAAATAAGTGATCCAACAATCAAAATTTTAACTTTTAACTCAAATCATCAAATTATAAAATTTCAAATCTAATTTACCAATTGTTCAAGTCTGAGATTATATACTTTTTCTCAAATCTAAATTGATGATTCAACATTCAATATTTAGAGTTTAGATTATATGCTCAAGTATAAATATTTGGTCCGCCATATCAAGGTTTTTAAAATTCATTAAATCCTCATCATCTTAATCCTTATTTTAAAATTTCTCAAAATTAAAATGACTTGAACCTCTCAATCTAATCTTACTTGATCACAATCTAAAAGAAATTCCTCTCAAGTTGACAATGCAACTGCTACCCAACTTAGAATTTACCTATCTAGCACACAAGGCTATACATTTAAGAAAGATATTCCTCAAATTATTTACTCATGTTATTCAATCCTCAAGACTTTAACACCAAATATATCATATATGATATGCCCTTAATCAATTATAAAAGATAGTCACCTAGTAATGTGATTGACCTATGGGGCATATCTAGTAATCTATGTGTATCAAACTTATACCAAGCACGAGCGTTCGTCTTTCCAAAATAGGGGAAGACGGAGAACAATAATAAGGAATTCAATGAGGAGGTGATAGAGTACAAGTATGGAATTCAAAGCGATTAAAGAATTCAAAGGGAATTGTCAAGGCAGTTGTGGATTGAAATCCTATTTTGGTTTATTCATATTCACATGCTCATATTAGTACAGTTATGTACCTAATATGATATGCTCGAAGATGTCTAAGGGCAAGTATATGCGTCTACTAGTCAACTATATATCTCAATCGATGTAAAGTAGTCATGCGAAGAGCGAACCAAGTGCACTAAGGTTAGCTGGACCTTAATACACTGATTCTGATTAGACAATGTATTAGTGTGTATACCCAATAATACATATATCATGATCAAGCTCGATAAAAGAATAAGCTTGCAAAACTAGGCTATAATAGCAGCATAAGTCAAGGTAGTCAAAAAAATATAAATACGCTGGATTATGATGAAAGAAGGTACAAAATAATTTAAGTTACCAAGAAGATAAGACTCTACAATCTCTACAGTTGTCATACTAACTCCTTGTCTAAGTCGCTAGTCGACCAAATAGGGTATGGGCCTCTAAGTTCTACAGTCTGGATAAACACTATCGTCTTATGCTAGTATACAATTAATGTCATTCAGTTACACTTCAATAATAGGTCAAAAAAACTATGTGATACTATGTTGTGAGGCATACTACCCAACTTAGAACAATAACTAATACTGTACTGCCTTAAGGATAAAGTAGAAACTCCGGTTAGGGTTTACGAGAAAAGGTCTGGGTACTTATTAGGACATCATATTGCATTATATACGTAATGGTCATCTTAAGTCTTAATCATAGTGTTTATAGAACAAAAATGTTAATACTAAGAATGGAGAAGTTACTGACTCTCACGTGAGAGAAGATGTATCCTATATGGAGATATGGGAACAGATTACTTGATTTAAAACAAAGGTATAACCATACAATTATAATCTAATTGAATACTCAACTATCAAGTTCTAACTACTAAGCACAGAAATTTCAATCTTCAAGAATTACAACTATAATCCTAGCATAAAATAAAATTACTTGGCCTACAATCATAAGAGTTAGGTGGCACGACTTAAAGAGATGAAGAAAAGAAATTTAGTCGTCGCACAAGTAGCAAGTGTTAAGGTTTCAGAGGAACAAGTTATGAAATTAAAAATAGAAAGACTCTTGATAATGTCATAGTTTTCTAAGGGAAAAGTGGTATGCTAGTCTCTATGTTCGAAGTATGATCAAGGAAGATATTATATTCATTCATCTTAGCTTCCTAAGGTACCGTTCTGCTAATATTAAGACAAGAAGCTAAATTTATAGTTTTCTAATACTATCTCACTATGAAAGTTAGGTTCAGTCCTAATATTCAACCTTGGATTTCTATTGGTTCCTCAATACTAGGGTCAAACAATATGTCAGATTTATAGCTAACCCTAGTAGTGCATATACTACTCTTAAATCGTCCACAATTATCAAGGGATAATGGTCAATCAATCTACAGGTAAGGAATGCTAGGGTTCATTAGGTATTCTGAACTTAGTGATGTGTCAATATTCCAGTTGTATCCTTAGTAGAAATATTACCCTAATTATCATCCTAACAACAGGGATTCATATATTCTAGGAGAGGCTATACTCAAGGAACTATTAGGAAAGCATATGAATCAAGCAGGATGCAATTATTTAAGTAGAACAGTTTGGAAGGAAAATGAGTCATAGTCAAATGTGGATGAGATCTTATACTCTAATCCTAATTGCAGGCTTGCTCGGTACAGTAACGTAACCGAGACAATATGCTCTCGACCTGCATGGGCCACCACTAAAAATATGTCATGTCCCAGTCCCATAATACGTAGAACTAGAAACACGTAAGCATGCCAGCCGCATGTGCATGGCAACTCCAATATATGGATACCATGATACACATGTACGCTGTAATATGAACAATAATTCATAAGTGGTACAAATATATGTCACAGGGCATAACTCTAAATATCATCCACAGAAATCAATATAAATAAATAACCAATAACTATGTTGTAGAAGCATGAAAAATACCCTGGATAGCTATATGCACAATGTTGATGCTGGGCAGCGTAAAAAGATGACCTCAGAGCCATCGACGTGCAAACAGAGCTTTTCCGCTAAGTACAACATAAAATATAAGCTCAAGGACTATCCGCGTAATGCAGTATGTCCAGGCTGCTTCAGCGTAAAAAGGGTGCTACATCGCCTTTATGGAGTAAAACTCATCCGCTTTTAATGCAGCATTAAAGTGTACGAGGAACGCTTCGTATTCTCCGAAATGAACCTGTCAAATCATGCAGTGAACCTGACGTCTGACTCCTGACAAAGAGTACTGCACGACTACCCAGACGATGGCTATAATGATGGCGCGGCACAGTGACCCAGGCTGTCGTTTAGTGCCATTTCTTTGGCATAAACTGCTTTTACGCGTACAAGGGAATACGCTGCCTAGTTTTACACAGGCAGAGTGAGCTTCTTACGCTTCGCAGAAGACAAATAGACTGCCACGTCAAAAGCTGCTCTTCGTACAGGGCTCGAGGCACGTCTCTGTATTTAATGCGCAAAGTGATGGTAGTTCCTCGAGGCACGCCTCTGCATTTAATGCGCAGAGTGATGGCAATTCCTCGAGGCACGTCTCTACATTTAATGCGCAGAGTGATGGCAATTCCTCGAGGCATGCCTCTGCATTTAATACGCAGAATAATGGCAGATCTTTGAGACACGCCTCTGGAATACGCTGTCTAGTTTTACACAGGCAGACGTGAGCTTCTTACACTCCGCACAAAACAAACAAACGGCCACGTCATAAGTTGCTCTTCATGCAGGGCTCGAGGCACGTCTCTATATTTAATGCACAGAATAATGGCAGATCTTTGAGACACGCCTCTGTATTTAATGCGCAGGATGGGGGCAGATCTCTGCATTTAATGCAAGAGATTTGATTATATCTCCAAAAGTCGTAATTTTGGCTAAAACGTCCACATCATCACTTTGGCACATTACGCCATCGGGCTATTCTCAGCTATGGGAGCACGCTGTATGCTATCTCCTTGGAATACGCCAACTCAGGCCACATTTGCATTGGTGCGTATTAAGGCTATTCGGTCCAGAATTTGCTCAAGGCCTCAGTCAAGAAAGGAGGATCAACTACCTTCTACGCCCACTCGGCTTCTACGTCCACTCGGCTTCTACGCCTACTCAGGCTTCTATGCCTACTCGGCCTCTATGCCGGTTTGATAACTCTTTGGCTTTTATGCCAGGGTAACAGTTATTGGCTTCTACGCCAACCTCTTCTACGCGAGGGATAACTACCTACGTGGCTTTTATGTCGTGATCTTCGCAGCAGTTATACGCGTTGTCTCGTAATAGGACACGCGTCACACGCTCATTCAAAAGGTCATTTATACGTGGACAACGGTTATTTTAACCATCGCGTAAAAATGTGCTATACTTTCCACTGTCCGGCTTCTACGCCGACTGAGTGGTCACTGTCACCAAAACTCTATAAATAGAGACCTCTATTGACAGAGGTAGGGGGTGGAGAAAAATTAAAGGTCAGAACCAAGGTCAAAGATTCCAAGATCAAGAGAGCAGGTCAAGGAACTGAGAGTCAAAGAGTCTTTGAGAGAGAAGAATCCAGAGCTCAGGCAAAGAGTAGTGATCGACGACTTTGGCATCGAGCATCCACTCTCCTTTGTAACCTTCAAAGCTGCTTTCCGTCTTCTACGACACTTCTTCATCATCGTGTGGTTCAAGGAACAAAGTGATCGACTGCAGATCAGACTCCTATAGCAATATTTATCCAGATTAAAAAATTGTACTTAACATCCTCGTATAGGATTAATTGTACAATCTTGTTTGTAAACCAAAGAGCGAGTTTCGTATAAACCTCATTTCCATTTCTTTCGTTTATTATCAAACACAAGATGGCGACTCTGCTGGGGACATCTTTCTCTTCTGATGAGGAAACAATTGCTCAACACGATGCGGTATTCGTGGGATCCGTGAAGAAGACCCTGGTCGTCCAGTTCGACCAGTCTGCCTACGAAGATATGCTTCGAGCAGAGGGTAGCTTTCACTCTCTCTCTGTTCAAGACCACGGAAAGCTGCGTAAGGTCTGGATGCCCAAGACATCCCCTACCACTCCTGCCGACTCTCCAATCTCTCCGACCGACCAGGTTGTATCTGCACAACCTTCGCGCTCTGCGCGTAAAACTCTGTCTCCCGTCCCTGACATGGCTGACAAAACTTCGGACAATGCCTCGGCGCTAGTCCAGAAGCCTATTTCGCGCTCTGTGCGTAAAACTCTGTCTCCCATCCCTGGCATGGCTGACAAAACTTCGAACAATGCCTCAGAGCTAGTCCAGAAGCCTAATCCGCACTCTGCGCGTAAAATCCAGTCTCCCGTCGATGACGTGGCAGACAGAATTTCTGACAATGCCTTAGCGCCAAATCAGAAATTCCAAACGCGCTTCGCGCATAAAAATGTATCTGCCCTCCGCGGAAAAGCAGATGATCCCTATAATCTACGTAAGGGAAAGCAAGCGGCGGACTGCTCAACTTCTCGGCCTTTACGCCAGCAAAGGAAGGATCTGCCCGCCCTCCGGATTACGCGAGGAGCTGACGGCCGACTGAGGACCTCCTCAGCTTTACGCCAGCCAGAATTACGCCAGGGGAAGTCCCTCAGCGTAAAGCAGGCTCAGTTTGCGAAAAGACAAACTCCTCGGGGATTATCCGCTACTCAGATGGCCAACCTGTTATATACGGGTGGCACAAGGAAAACTATGGTTCCCAATATCCGCATGCCCACTGACATGAACAGAAGGAACAAGCCATCTTCTTTTTCTTCTTCTATAAATCCTCCTGACCTGCGTGAGTATCTGATCCAGAAACGCAAGGATATGGGATCTTCCAGCATGTCTATTACGCCTCCTAGCGAGCACTATTGTAATAGCCATAGGATTGTAGTTAATTATTGCTGTTCAGAAACAAAATGGTCGGTTTTTGACTGGTTGAACTACTCTCCGTCTTTCCAGGAAGAAGAGCCCACACATGCATCAGTGAATATGGCTTCACACATACCTAGAGGAAGATCGAGCTCAAGACGTCATCCCTCTAGAACTCCGAGCCGAAGGAGATTCAACCAACTCCTTAGGAACACTGAAGCTGGGGTGTTCCGAAACACCCGTTCGAGGTCACGACAACCGACTTTGTACTCTTCTAATTCTGATGCTGGGGGTCACCAGTCTCCCGAATCAGATGCTGAAAGTATAGAGTCAACTTCTACAGAGACCTATACTAATCCTTCAATGACACCCAGGGAGATGGGAGTTTATGCCATTGGAGATGAACGCGAGGAAGCTTCTCCGTCGGGGAGCTCTGAGCAACGCATTACTGTACTGGAGACATCTCTGAAAGAAATGCAATCCATGATGGAGAACATGCACCAGATGATGCTGACTCAACACACAGCTGCTATGGCTCAAGCATCGGTCCCTCCAACTCAGATACGTGTGGGGGTGGACTTACCACCATCCAACGCGATCCAAGAGCCTGCTCTAGATCAGGAGTCAGCAGTTCCTCCGCTTCCTCACTCGGAGAATGTATTACCTCCTGTTGGAGTCGCAGTACAACCGATTCCTCACCACTCCGTGGTCCCGCCATCGGCTGAAAATCCGATGCAAGCAGTACGGGAGTTGAAAGCCCAATTTGACGCCCTGAAGCACAAAGATCAGCTCAAGAAATTGGGAATCAACCAGCCTTACCCGGCTATCTGGGAAGAGGCCCCTTTCCCTCCTAAATACAAACCACAGACTATGGCTTTGTTCGAGGGAAAAACATCACCGAGTCAGTACATGAACTACTTCAGTATGATGACGGTGTTATTACAAGGGAATGATACCCTCCTCACTCGGGTATTCAAGGTCTGTCTCTCGGGAGTGGCTTATCAGTGGTACCGCAGCCTGGCGGACAACTGCATTACTTCCTTTGAAGACTTCAAGGCTTTATTCTTCGCACGATTCTACGAAGGAGGAATGGACATGTCTATGTCCTCTCTCATCGAAGTGAAGCAGAGGGAAAAAGAGGACGTTCGCACTTTCATCGAACGTTTTTGTCAAGCCACCTTGCAAATGCCTTCCGGAGTTCCAGACTCGGCATTGGTAGACATTTGCAGGAAGAACCTTCTTTCCATAATCTCGGAGTTCACAGGACCATATCAGTTCCATGATTTGCCCTCGTTCATTATCTCAGCGGTAGCCGCCGAGGGCGCGTGATAATGGCATCATGATCTCTGCCTCCGATAGAGGCAAGAGGTTATCCCCCAACAGCGACCATCCTCGTGGTTCCAAAAGAAAAGAAGCTCTGGCAATTAATACGTCCAGGCAAAAGACTACGGCAACCACACAGACGAAACCTGGAACTTCCAGGCACATTGAAGTATACTCTTTCGACGACGACGATATCCCGAGCATATTCGAGTATCTCGTCAAAAGCGGCAAGATTACCCTCCCTGAGGAGAAGCGGCCTAATGAAGTCGGCAGTACTAATAATCCCAAGTACTGCATCTTCCATAGATACATACACCACCCTACAAAGGCATGTTATGTACTGAAGAGGAAGATCCAGGAGCTGATCGATGCTAAGGCCACCACTCTGCGCAACAGCGAGAAGACGGTCACGGCCAATATGATCTCTCAACAATTTAGCAATTTGCCTCCCCAAGAAGTCCTGGATGGTGTTACACCTATGTCCCGGACAATGATGAACATCGTTAATCTCCCTCCAGCTAGAGGTCAAAATCATGACCTGGTACCCCTAACTACCCAGCGAGGCGAGATTATGTGGGTTCATCCAGATCTGGTGCCAGAAATAAAAGAGGAGACTCAAGCTGCTAAGGCTAAGTCTAAAAAGAACTCGAAGCGTAAACCATGTTACACGGTTGCGGTACACTCGACATCAGAAGACGAGGTCTTGGCTACTGGAACCCGTTCAGGGAAAGCTTACCTCAAGGACTATGGAGCAAGCCAGGAAGATGCACCGACAGACGCTTCAGCTACCAAGCCTTCAGAACCAGAGCCCGCCATACCAGAGGCCGGTCCTTCGAGACCAATTCCGGCGGACAAAGGGAAGCAAAAAGAAGTGCGCTTCGATAAACCTTTGAAAAATATTCAAAATAACGGTTTAGAGAAGCCATACAACTTCGACATCCTGGCCCAATTGGCTAATACACCAGCCAGGTTGTCCATCTTCGAACTACTCAGGCTCTCTCAAGACACTAGTCAAGCCCTGAGTGAAGCATTAATGCAGGCGTAGGCATACTTGACCCAGCTCAAGTCCCCTAACGAAGAACCCATAGAATGTCCTCAATGCCACAGTGTGATGGAGGTGGTCCCGAATATCACTTTCACTCAAGATGACATATTGTTAAAGCATAACAGGCATGACAGACCCCTCTATTATACCGGATACGTCGGTTCCATGGAGGTCGACCAGATTCACATAGATCCGGGATTATTAATCAGCATCATTCCTCATAGTCTGCTCAGACTACTGAGGATTCCTACCAGCGAATTGGCTTACACCACCACTACAATCGTGGGTTTCAACGCCAGGAAAAGTAAGCCGTTGGGGAAAATTCGTCTGAGGATCCAGATTGGCGACCTTAGATCAGTGGCCACATGTTATATCATTGATTCAGAGGTATTCTATAACATTCTGCTGGGCAGACCTTGGATCCACGACCACAACATCGTTCCTTCGACTCTACATTAATGCTTTAAATATGTAGACGCCCAAGGAATAGTACAAACGGAGTTTTCTGACCTGAACCCGTTTAAAGGAATAGAGTCCTACTACTCTGATGCTGTGTTGTACTCTCAAGACTACATGGAAGAGGTGTCAAGCGAAGCAGAAAAAGAATCTCACCGGGAGCCAGAAGAACCCTCTGCCAAGCAACCTCTGTCAATCAAGGTGAAAGGGCGAACTATCCGTCCAAAAGCCATAGAGCCTGTGGCTATCCACCTGAACAAAAGCAGGTCAGAAAAATGGGGTTATCCTCTAGTGATCACTTTGAACCAGAAGCCTCCACCCTTGGTCATCAACCTTCGGCGCAGCAAACAGCCGATTGATGTAAATACAACCGGGAAAGTGGTTTCGAATGATAATAAAGATCCTCTTTTCCAGTATATTGATGCTCAAATTCTGAGTCAGGAATCCTCTCCCCATGATGATATAGAACCTATAGCACAAAAATTCTTGGAAGCTATAAATTCCTATCATCCGTATATGTGGGAAGTAGCGTCATCATCCAACGTCACCACGACATATGGACCACATGAGGATTCTATCTTCATTGTCCCGCCTACTTGCAGCAGTCAGCATTCAATAGTCTTCGACCGCATGTGCAACGAACCGACTGTACGAGAAGATTCTTTCGATGATGATGTTGGTAAGATGCAGGTTCACAGATACAGCCCACAAGCTTTGAAGATCATACAAAGTATGGGCTATGACTTAAAGCTGGAACCAGGTCTCAACTACGGGAAAGGCAGACGAATATCGTTGTACGGTGATCCCTACTGTCAACGAACTCGTTTCGGGTTAGGGTATACCACCTCCCTTGTAACTTCTGAGTCAAACGAGGATATCTTTTCCTCTGTTCAAAATGGCTCGTCGTCCTCCGACTCATCTGATGCTCTCGAACGAACATTATCAGTAAATACGGTAGTGGCAGATTCTTTTGAAGCAGATGAGCAAGAATCCAAACCGTTTGAGAATGACGCTTGGGCTCAACAAATGGATACACAATGGGAATTCTGCTTCAAGCAGAGAGAATCTCCCACTGAAGATAAAGTTATCCAGATTGACGTTGGGGATAAACTTTCGCCAAAGCCGATATTTATCAGTAACAATCTTTCCGAAAAAGAGAGGAAAGAAGTTATCTAGCTGATAAAAGAATAAATCGATGTCTTTGCGTGGAATTATGAGGACATGCCAGATCTTGATCCAGAGGTGGCTACTCATAAACTCAATATATTGCCCGATTTGAAGCCTGTAAAGCAACACCAATGTCGGTTCCGTCCGGATATGATGGACGCCATTGAAGCTGAAATCAAGAAGTTGATAGCCTGCGGTTTCATCCGGGAAGAACAACATCCTGACTGGGTCACCAATGTTGTCCCGGTCATAAAAAAAATAGAAAAGTACGTGTCTGCATCAATTACCGAGATCTGAACGCAGCCTGCCCCAAGGATGAGTTTTCTCTTCCCATTACAGACGTCATGATTGACAACACATGCGGTTTTGAACGTATGTCTTTCATGGACGGATTCTCAGGATACAATCAAATAAAGATGCATCCTGAAGACGAGAAGCATACTGCCTTCCGGACACCATTGGGGGTATATTGCTATAAGGTCATACCCTGCGGATTGAAGAATGCCGGGGCTACATACCAACGGGCTATGAGTAACATATTCCATGAGCATTTATACAAGACAGTGGAATGTTACATGGACGATGTAGCTGTCAAAAGCCGCCTCAATGATAATCACATCCAAGACTTGAAGACAGTATTTGAGTTGATGCGCCAACATCAACTCAAAATGAATCCTACAAAGTCCTTTCTGGGTGTATCTAGTAGCAAATTCTTGGGATTTATCATTACCGCTAAAGGCATTCAAGTGGACCCTGATAAAGTCAAGGCCATCTTAGAAATACGACCGCCCCGTAATCTGAGAGAACTCAGGGGATTTCAAGGTCGTTTGGCTTATATCCGGAGATTTATATCCAACTTCTCTGGGAGATGTCAGCATTTTTCCCGTCTCATGAAGAAAGGTGTATCTTCATATGGGACGAAGCTTGTCAGCAAGTGTTCAATGATATCAAACGCTACCTCACTAGTCCGCCAGTTCTGGTGCCTCCCGTCATAGGAAGACCATTCTTGTTGTACGTTCGAGCGATGGACCATTCTCTGGGAGCTCTTCTTACACAGAAGAACGATATGGGTCATGAACAGGCTATCTACTACCTCGGCAGGATGATGGTCGGAGCCGAACACCGATACAATCCAGTGGAAAAAAATGCTTGGCTTTGATGTTCGCTATCCAGAAAATGCGATACTATATCACAGGCCAAACCATCCACATCATCTCCAGGATCAATCCTCTTCGGGTATTGATGAACAAGCCAAGTGTTCTTAATTCCTGACTCGCGACTTGGGCGATGTTATTAACACCGTATGACATGGTGTACGTCCCTCAGAAGTCCATCAAAGGCCAAGCGTTGGCTGATTTCCTAGCTTCTCATCCGATCCCGGAGACCTCCAAACTGTACGAGGATATTCCCGACGAAGTTGCATAATGTAATTCCGCAATGGAAAGTGATGCATGGCAACTATTCTTCGATGGTGCCTCCAGAACTAGTCCCAGGGGAAACGTGGTCTCAGGAGTAGGAATTGTCCTGGTTACTCCTGATAAACTTGTCATCTATCGAGTGTATTCTCTTAGCGAGCCTTGTTCCAATAATGTGGCAGAGTATAACGCTCTACTAATCGGGCTCCAAGTCGCTAAAGAATTGGGCGTCGAATTTCTGGAAGCTTTCGGTGATTCTCTGCTGATCGTCAATCAAGTCAGAGGAATATATGAAGTCCGGAATCCATACCTCATCCTCTATCACCAGGCAACGGTCGAGATAGCCATAACATTCAAAGGATTCTTCCTAGAACATGTGCCCCGATCTCAGAATCTGGAAGCTGATGCCCTAGCCAGTCTAGCTGCAGATTTAGCTATTCCTATAAGAAGGCAGAATTCGGTGATCCTTCTTAACAGAGATTTATTCTGTGTAAAAAACAACTTTCACATAGAAAGCAGCTACGCTGTGAACACAGATCCTCCCAAGAGAGACTGGAGAAGTCCCTTTATAGATTTCGTAGTATACAGAATCTTGCCGGAGGACCCTAAAGAGGCAATATCCGTCAAAAGACGATTATTACGCTTCTATTTTGATGTGTCTTCATAGTGTCTATATCGCCGGACCTACGATGGACTACTATTGAGATATCTCTCCGATCAAGAGGTACAGCAGATTATCTGTGAAGCTCACGACGGCGTATGCGGAGCGCATCAACCCGGTCCTAAGCTACAGGATCGTATCAGGAGAATGTGCTATTACTGGCCTACTATGATCACAGATGCAATAAAGTATGCAAGACAATGCAGAGCCTGTCAGGTCCACGCAGACTTTATCCATCAACCTTCTGAACATCTACATCCTACGGTTGCGTCCTGGCCTTTCGAAGCATGGGATATGGATATCATTGGTCCTATTCATCCGTCTTCTTACAGAGGTCACCGGTTCATACTGGCCATCACGGATTATTTCTCCAAATGGGCAGAGGCGATCCCTCTTGCTGAGGTGAAGGCATCTAATGTGATCAGCTTCATCAAGCATCATGTCATTTATCGCTTTGGGATACCCCGAAGGATAATTCATGATAATTAACCTCAGTTCATCAGCCAAGCGTTTCATCGATTTTCCGATAAAAATTGGATACAAAATATGGCCTCTACGGCATATAATCCTGCTGCTAATGGTTTGGCGGAAGCTTTCAACAAAACCATTATTAAACTCTTGAAAAAGTTTGTCTCTTCGAACAAGAGGGATTGGAATGAGAAGCTAGGAGAATGTCTCTGGGCATACCGCACAACGGTACGAGCACCGACAGGTTGTACCCCATTCTCACTGGTTTACGGGAGCGAAGCAGTTCTCCCCATCGAAGTCCAAATTCCGTCACTCAGGATAGCAGTGGCTAATGAGCTGACTCAAGAAAAGAATGACCTGTTAAGGCTTTAAGAGTTAGAAGGATTAGACGAGAAATGCCTCCAAGCTCAACAGCGCATCGCCTTCTACCAAGCACGCATTTCCAGATCTTTTAACCAAAAAGTAAAAGAAAGAGTGTTCAAAGTTGGCGAGCTAGTTTAGCTGTAAGAAGGCCGATGGTTCTTACTCACAGGAGTAAGGGTAAATTCCATCCCAAATGGGAAGGCCCTTATGTGATCGAGACAACGTTCTCAAACGGCGCTTACAGGTTAGCCAAGCCTAACGTAGACTTGTTAATGGCTCCTATCAATGGAAAATTCCTGAAGAGGTACTATTCTTAACCTCCTTTGCTCAAGTGGAAGATGGCGAAAATCTCATTCTGACAAAACTACTTCCAAAACGAAACTAGTTGGATCGTATTCTATCATGTCCAAATAACCTCTTGATAGATATGTTTAACTAATTTGGAACTTCAAGACCTATCACGTCTATATTACCTCTGATAGTGTTTTGTGTACAAATTTTAGCTGAAGCATATTCTATCATGTCCATATAACCTCTGAATAGATATGTCCTACTAAAACTTACCGAGAGTATATCACGTCAATATTACCTCTGATATCACTTTCACCCAAACCTGTCGTTTATATTCCAAAATGATGGGTCCACAAAGTCAGATGAAAGCCTCTTTATTATTCCTAAAAAGAGCAAAATTACATTGGAAAGCAAAAAAAAAGTACATCATCTGGGAGCGGCGGCTAGGTCGCGAATCTGCCGTGCCAGAGCATCCATTCTCTCATCCCTGGAGTTCAAGACGTAGGCGTGAGCACACTCCAACCTTGCTGCATCATTGTTCAAAGCGGATAGCTTGGACCGAGTACGTACGAAACCCGCATGGACAATACCCGCTTGCGTCAGATTCTGCTGGGCGGTCTCCTTCCGATTCTTCAGCACATCTCGAGTTGCCAACAAAGAGACAGCCTCCTCCTCCGCTCGAGCGAGTTCATCTCTCAAACTGTGGACCCTTGCTGTCACTTCCTCATATTTGACTTTGCACTGAGTCAGCTGAGGAATGACGTACTCCAGTTGGGCACGCTCCTGATCCATCTCCTGCTGCTGTTCCTGGACGGATTTGTCCAGAGATTCCAGTTGCCCAGCAAGCTCTGCAGTCAAGGATTCGAACCTAGCCTGAACAAGATCGTCGATGCTGCCTCAAGATAGCTGCTGATATTCGTTAATGGGTTCCTCCAAACCATTAACTATCTGCTCCAGTGTGTCAGCTACCCCAGTGTCGTTGAATTCTCTGATGGCACTATCACAAACTGAGAGGACCTCCTCAGAGCCTCAAAGCTCAGATTCTTCTCCAACACCATTGATATCAATATTTTCATAGTGGCATAAAAGATACCAGTTGTAAGCCCCCTGATTTTCAGTAATTATTAATTTAGTTTTTCACAATTTTCTGAAATTTTTTAGGATTTTTCTGTAATTAAAACCTAGGCTTTTGGTAATTAAATGATTTTTAATTGCTATTAAATAGTATTAAAATATTATGGAAATAATATTTTATGGTGTAAAATGGAAAACCGGACATAGGATAATTTTTTGCGGATTTATTGGACTCCGAAAACACGTTTAAAGCCCTAAAAACTATTAAATAATTAAACCTAATTAAACACTGAAATAAACCGGGTTTATTTGAAATAAACCAAACCAACCCAGACCCGGTTCAGTTGAACCGAACCCATCCATATTGGGTCGGGTCGGATCTAAACCCGACCCGAAACCCGTAGACCCAAACCCGCACCCTAGCACTAGCGGGGCGGGCCGGATTCACGATTGAACCCGACCCGCGGACCCGACCCAAACCCGATTAGCCTAAATCTGAATCCTAAACTGATTTACTGTTCCGACGCGGTTATAAATCCCCTCCGCCGCCGTAACCCTAACCCTAGACACTCGCTCCGTCCGTCGGAATCCCTCGCAATCACTCCTCCTCCGCCCTAGAACTAGCCGTCGACTCCGGCCGCCCAGCAGCCTCCTCCCCGTCGCCTCCTCCTCCCTGACATCTCCCTCCACCTCCAGTTCCGCCACCCTCCTCGCCGCCTCGCTGCCGACAACGTCGCCTCGGCCCTAGCCTCGCTGCCACCGCCCTTTCCCTGTCGACTCCGCCTCGTTGAAGCCCGACCCCGCTCGAGAACTCCCCCGACTCCGACCACCCCTCACCGCCCTAGCCTTCGCTTCGCCTAGCCGTGGCGCCGCCATCGGTCCCCTCGCCGAGCCCTCTCTAGCGCCGCCCTAGCTCCGCCGATGCGCCGCTCCCTCGTCCTTCTTCCCCGCAGCCAGGACCCCGACCAGCAGCAGCCCGCTGCCCAGCCGCCGGCCGCCTGCGCCGCCTCCGAGCTCGCCGCCGCACCGCCCTCGACCGCCCCCAGCCCCTCCGGCCACAGAGCCGCCCCCTCCGCCTCAGCTCCGGTCGCAGCAACCCTAACCCTAGGCGACTCGGACACGGACACTTCGTGTCGTGTCGGACACGAGAAAACGCAGTTTCTCGAGCCCTGTTCAGGTATTCTTTTCTCTCCCCTCGTAACTCCGTTTTTAATTCTGTCAGTTGCAACGCGTAGACTGTATAACCCTCTCAGTGCCCGTGCAACCAGCTCGGTACGTCGCGTCCTGTGGTGATCGCGAACCGCGATCCAAAAATAGGAAAAATAACGCCCTGTTTCACCCCGGAACTGAGTGCATCCCGCCAAATGGGACGACTTGGTCGTACGCTGTCTTTACCAAAACGTGTGCGCTGTCGATATGAACGTATGGGATTTCGCAGAAGTTGATTCGGATGTGCGTGTACACCGGAATCAACGCGTATCCGCCGACACCGCCCCGTATCCGTCGGTTCTGGAACACGTCGTAACTTCGTGTACACACATCGGATCGAGACGAAACTTGTGACCCAAGTTTGGTCCGATTCTGAGAACGTTGACAAAATCGTGTATCGTGGGCCCCACAGGCTCCACTTGACGGGCGATTTTGTGATAGGCTCATCGGAATCCAATTTTGGAAGTTCCGTTGGGTTCGTATCATCGTTCCTGACTTGTTGACACTAAGTTTGACGAATTTGGAGACCTTTGACCCTGACACGCTTTTCGGTGCAAAGTGGCCTACATGTGGACCCCGTTTTGACCCGAAAATGTTATTTTTGCCCTTGTGTCCAAATTGGACTCAAGGACAGGCGTTTCTAGCTATTTGATATTTTCTGAATCTAATGATAATGTTTATTTCAGCAACCGGAGTAGTACCTACAAATCACACTGAGACCAGAGCTACAGTTGGAGCCAGAACCCCAGGCAAGTGTACCTTGCCAAACTTTGCAGTATTGTTACATATTTTTCTTGCTTCATTATATTGTTGTGCATGCTTAACCTAGGACCGTGTGACGTACTTAGCGTCTGATTATCAGTCGGGTGCCAACACTGTACGCGGTGTTGGGTATGGTCATCTAGAGTTGGACATTCGTGACACTTTATATTCTCGTACTTGTCTTACCAAGTACACTTTGACCCAGGACACTTGACACTATTCATGAGACAGAATTTTCCCGAGATATTCGTGGTAATTCTGTATAGGATACAGGACTTGACAGATACTATATTCTTAGATACTTTATGACTTGTTGCATTAGCTATGATCCCGCTTGACATGGACATGAGACGTTATGGTCATGAGAGACGTGGTTACATTGGGTGGGGAGAGACACACAGGCTACAGGCTGATCATATATATATAAAACCATTATTATTGAGAGGCACAAGACTCGAAAGCCGAGCTTGGCCCACTAACGGTTATTACCGCTACCGGCTCCCCGACACAGAGCTTGTAGTGGCTTCGGCCTGAGCACTAGTGATGCTCTCACTTGCATTTTCACATAGATGGTTACATACTTACCCTATTTATTTTATTATCTGCTGCACTGTATTTATTTTGGCTTGAGCTTTCTTGTACCTTGCTATGTCCCCTGAGGACCTGGATCCGGATTATGTCCCCAGGATTAGTAGAGAAGATCCACACAGAGTTATACAGTACAGGAGCATTACTAGGAGCAGAAGCAGGTGCCTACATTGGAGCAGTACCAGGATCAGAGGACGAGATCGTACCAGAGGACTTCTCCTGAGTATTGTCTTGAGATACTCATTTATTTCTGTTCTAGTTATTTTATTTCCAGTCTACTGTATTGATGTATCAGACTTGTTCTCGGATTGTCCTCCGAGACACTTTTATTGTGATTTGTCAGTTTATTTTATTTACATTATTCCGACATTTGATCTGTGATTATCTGTTGTGGATGAGATTAGTATAGACTGTGACTTGTAGCATTGGACCTACTTATTGTTATATTACAGCTTAAGCATGCCCCGATGGATCCATTAAATTGGGTTTGTCCATCGGTGCGTACTGCTGGCCATTATCACGCATCCGGTCCTACGGTATTTTGGGACTGGGGCGTGACATGGTTTTTGTGGTGGCCCATGCAGGTCTACGACTAAATTGTTCAGTTTTAACTTAGGGACCGAGCAAGCCTGCAATAAGAATATGATAAGTTTTAAGGATCTCATCCACTTGCTTGGATCGTTCTTGACATCTATATCGGATTTGAATTAAATTCTTGACTTGCATCCTACCTTGATTCCTGTACGCCTCTTATAGTTTTGATGCAGAGCAATGGATTCACAAGCACGTGACGAGACTCATCCAGAAACACCACAAGGTGCTGTGATAACCAACGGAGATGAAGTGACACCAGTTAGTGAAGGTCCATCATTACAGCAAGCAAGTCAACATGCCTCGAGAATCCAGGAAGATAACGTTCTACCATCTACGCAGTTGGCTCCACCGACGCCTACCGTTCCACAAGGGCAGGCTATGGACGAACAACAAATGTTTCAAATATTCTACGCAATGATGCAAGCCCATCAGAAGGTTCAGGAAGAAGCTCAGCAGATCCAAGCGGAGAAGTTCATCGATAGATTCAGCTCAGAGTTACGAAAGTTAATCAGCCCCGCTGCAACTACCTTAGACAAGGACGTTCTTACTACAGCACAGGCCATGGAGTGCAACACAAGGATAGAGTCCAGCCAGAAGTGGCCGTATGCATCAGCACCAGACCAAGCACAACAGGAAAGAGCTACAAAGCGACCACAGATGAATCCACCACCAAGAGCAGCACCCAGAGCCTTATTTCTTCCTACATATCAGTATTGTCGCAAGATAGGCCATATTAAAAAAGAATGCAGACGCAAGTTAGGATTATGCTTCATTTACGGAACCAATCAACACTTAGCCAAGGATTGTCCTCAGCATCAAGGGAAAGCATTGATGATTCAACAACCAGCCACATCAGCACCAGTCGGAGCACCACAGGAAGAAATTGCAAAGAAGTCTCACATGCAACAGCCACCAGAAGTACCTCCTCAAGAAATACCTGTCTGTCCATATTGTCACAGGCGAGGCCATATAGAGAACGAGTGCAGACGCAAAAGAAAATTATGCTTAGCTTGCGGATCCAGTCAGCATTTATTAAAGGAATGCCTCGAACGTCGAGAAAGAGCGTTACCAGCATCAAGGCCAGCCTTTCCAACATCGAAAGCACCGCAAACGAGAGTTGAAGGAGTCAGACCACCATCCCCAGGAGAAAATCAGCCAAGGCCACCCTTGGCACCACAAGCAACACTCTTCCAGCAGGCTCAACAACAGCAGAGGAATCAACTGCAAGAACGTGAACAAGCTCCATCGATGACTTTGGAAGATGCACAGACCCATGGAGTAGCTAATACGCGTAATTTGTCGTAGTTATCTGTTTATCGATTTGTTTTATCTTGTGCCTATTGGTTCGTGACCTCAGTCTTAACCTATGTAATTTTGAACTTGCGAATAACCTAGTATGCTTTTATAATTGATAAACCGTAGAGAGTGTAGTGTCTTTTGTTATTGTGCTTATTTTGTGTTGTTTTGTGAACTTGAATTAAGTTGTACCTCCTTCCATCATCATCTAGCGTACTTATAATTGTTGTACTACCTTGACTTATGCTGCTGTTACAGCCTAGTTTTGCAAGCTCACTTTTTCAAAGCTTGTTCATGACATGTATTATTGGGTCGACACACTAATATAATTGTCTATTCAGAATCAGGGTATTACGGTCTGATCAACCTTAGTACATTTTGGTTCGCTCTTCGCACGACTACTTCACGTAGATTGAGATATATAGTTGACTAGTATACTTTCCCTCTAGATATGTCTGAGCATATCGTATCAGTTACATAACTGTACGAATACGAGCATACGAACAAAGGATTACCAGAATAGGATTTTAATCCACAATTGTCTTGACAAATCCCATTTGAATTCGTTAAACGCCTTGATCCTGATACTTCTATTCTATTACCTCACCTTGAACTCTTTATTATTGATCTTCATCTTCCCTTATTTTGGAAAGACGAAATCTCATGCTTGGTATAAGTTTGATATATAGACAGTACTAGATATACCCACAGGCTGGTCGCATTGTTGATGACCATTTTATATATGATTAAGGGAATACCATAGGTGATATGTTTGGTGTTAAAGACTTGAGGATTCAATAACATGATTAAATAAGTTGGGGCATAGCTTTATTAGATGTATAGCCTTAGATGATATATGGGTAAATTCTAAGTTGGGTAGAGACCGCAATGTTCACATGAGAGGAATCCTTTAGACTGAAATCAAGTGAGATTGGATGGAGAGAACCCAACCAAATTTTAATTTTGAGGACGAAATTTTTATAAGTTAGGTAGATTGTAAGCCCCCTGATTTTCAGTAATTATTAATTTGATTTTTCATAATTTTCTGGAATTTTTCGGGATTTTTCTGTAATTAAAACCTAGGCTTTTGATAATTAAATGATTTTTAATTACTATTAAATAGTATTAAAATATTATGAAAATAATATTTTATGGTGTAAAATGGAAAACCGGACATAGGGTAATTTTCTGCGGATTTATTGGACTCCGGAAACACGTTTAAAGCCCTAAAAACTATTAAATAATTAAACCTAATTAAACCCTAAAATAAACCGGGTTTATTTGAAATAAACCAAACCAACCCAGACCCGGTTCAGTTGAACCGAACCCAGCCTTATTGGGTCGAGTCGGATCTAAACCCGACCCGAAACCCGTAGACCCAAACCCGCACCCTAGCACTAGCGGGGCGGGGCGGATTCACGATTGAACCCGACCCGCAGACTCGACCCAAACCCGATTAGCCTAAATCTGAATCCTAAATTGATTTACTGTTCCGACGCGATTATAAATCCCCTCCGCCGCCGTAACCCTAACCCTAGACACTCGCTCCGCCCGCCGGAATCCCTCGCCATCACTCCTCCTCCGCCCTAGAACTAGCCGCCGACTCCGGCCGCCCAGCAGCCTCCTCCCCGTCGCCTCCCCCTCCCCGACATCTCCCTCCACCTCCAGTTCCGCCACCCTCCTCGCCGCCTCGCTGTCGACGATGTCGCCTCCGCCCTAGCCTCGCTGCCACCGCCCTTTCCCTGTCGACTCCACCTCGTTGAAGCCCGACCCCGCTCGAGAACTCCCCCGACTCCGACCACCCCTCACCGCCCTATCCTTGGCTCCGCCTAGCCGCGGTGCCACCACCGCTTCCCTCGTCGAGCCCTCGCCAGCGCCGCCCTAGCTCCGCCGACGCGCCGCTCCCTCCTCCTTCTTCCCCGCAGCCAGGACCCCGACCCGCAGCAGCCCGCTGCCCAGCCGCCGGCCGCCTGCGCCGCCTCCCAGCTCGCCGCCGCACCGCCCTCGACAGCCCCCAGCCCCTCCGGCCCGCCTCCGCCACAGAGTCGCCCCCTCCGCCTCAGCTCCGGTCGCAGCAACCCTAACCCTAACCCTAGGCGACTCGGACACGGACACTTCATGTCGTATCGGACACGAGAAAACGCAGTTTCTCGAGCCCTGTTCAGGTATTCTTTTCTCTTCCCTCGTAACTCCGTTTTCAATTCAGTCAGTTGCAACGCGTAGACTGTATGACCCTCTCGGTGCCCGTGCAACCCGCTCGGTGCATCGCGTCCTATGGTGATCGCGAACCGCAATCCAAAAACAGGAAAAATAATGCCCTATTTCACCCCGGAACTGAGTGCGCCCCGCCAAACGGGACGACTTGGTCGCACGCTGTCTTTACCAAAACGTACGCGCTGTCGATACGGACGTGTGGAATTTCGCAGAAGTTGATTCGAATGTGCGTGCACACCGAAATCAACGCGTATCCGCCGACACTGCCACATATCCGTCGGTTCTGGAACACGTCGTAACTTCGTGTACACACGTCAGATCGAGACGAAACCTGTGACCCAAGTTTGGTCCGATTCTGAGAACGTTGACAAAATCGTGTATTGTGGGCCCCACAGGCTCCACTTGACGGGCGATTTTGTGATCGGCTCATCGGAATCCAATTCTGGAAGTTCCGTTGGGTTCGTATCATCGTTCCTGACTTGTTGACACTAAGTTTGACGAATTTGGAGATCTTTGACCCTGACACGCTTTTCGGTGCAAAGTGGCCTACATGTGGACCCCGTTTTGACCCGAAAATATTATTTTTGCCCTTGTGTCCAAATTGGACTCAAGGACAGGCATTTCTAGCTATTTGATATTTTCTGAATCTAATGGTAATGTTTATTTCAGCAACCGGAGTAGTACCTGCAAATCACACTGAGACCAGAGCTACAGTTGGAGCCAGAACCCCAGGCAAGTGTACCTTGCCAAACTTTGCAGTATTGTTACATATTTTCCTTGCTTCATTATATTGCTGTGCATGCTTAACCTAGGACCGTGTGACGTACTTAGCGTCCGATTATCAGTCGGGTGCCAACACTGTACGCGGTGTTGGGTACGATCATCTAGAGATGGACATTCGTGACACTTTATATTCTCGTACTTGTCTTACCAAGTACACTTTGACCCAGGACACTTGATACTATTCATGAGACAGAATTTTCCCGAGATATTCGTGGTGATTCTGTATAGGATACAGGACTTGACAGAGATACTATATTCTTAGATACTTTATGACTTATTGCATTAGCTATGATCCCACTTGACATGGACATGAGACGTTATGGTCATGAGAGGCATGGTTACATTGGGTGGGGAGAGACACACAGGCTACAGGCTGATCATATATATATATATAACCCCTATTATTGAGAGGCACAAGACTCGAAAGCCGAGCTTGGCCCACTACCGGTTATTACCGCTACCGGCTCCCCGACACAGAGCTTGTAGTGGCTTCGGCCTGAGCACTAGTGATGCTCTCACTTGCATTTTCACATAGATGGTTACATACTTACCCTATTTATTTTATTATCTGCTGCACTGTATTTATTTTGGCTTGAGCTTTCTTGTACCTTGCTATGTCCCCTGAGGACCTGGATCCGGATTATGTCCCCAGGATTAGTAGAGGAGATCCACACAGAGTTATACAGTACATGAGCATTAGTAGGAGCAGAAGCAGGTGCCAACATTGGAGCAGTACCAGGATCAGAGGACGAGATCGTACCAGAGGACTTCTCCTGAGTCTTGTCTTGAGATACTCATTTATTTCTGTTCTAGTTATTTTATTTCCAGTCTACTGCATTGATGTATCAGACTTGTTCTCGGATTATTCTCCGAGACACTTTTATTGTGATTTGTCAGTTTATTTTATTTACATTATTCCGATATTTGATCTGTGATTATCTGTTGTGGATGAGATTAGTATAGACTGTGACTTGTAGTATTGGACCTACTTATTGTTATATTACAGCTTAAGCATGCCCCGATGGATCCATTAAATTGGGTTTGTCCATCGGTGCGTACTGCTGGCCATTATCACGCGTCCGGTCCCACGGTATTTTGGGACTGGGGCGTGACACCAGTATACTGCTCAGTCAGCATGACTAGATCCGAATGAATGCTGGGAGTGGCTGCAATATTGGCGAGCCTCCCTCCAGGAACGACCACAGACGATGTTGTCACAGCCGTCGCCTCAACAGGTGGTGCGACAAAAGAAGATGCGCCAACACCGGATGAAGTGACCGGCGTACTCAAAGTAGGCATTGTCGCAATGACAGGCTCATCCTCCTCTTGAGATATCGGAACCGTCTCGGGCGAGCCGACACCCGAAAGTGCTTCCTCTTTGAAGTCGGGTACCTCCATGTCGTCGCCAGGACCCAAAATAGTGCCAAAAGGCGCGTCAATACTGCCCTCCCCGTAGATATCTTCCCCTGAAAAGAAGACAAAAGAAAGTTAAATATCAACATGATGTTAATTTTCCTAAAAAAAAGAGGCGTAAAGACGACATTTACCCATGGCCGATGGCATATATGTCGCGTCTGCAGCCAGTACAGCTAAATTATTTCTTAATGATGCTAGACAAGCTGTCATACCTGGAGAAGGTGGTGTGTCAACCGACACTGGCAAATATTCTTCCAGGTCCTCGTCAAGTTCCAACCGAGGTTCATCGGCTGGAATCTCGCTGGATGCACTGACAGACACGACAGGGGTTTCTCTCGATGCTGATCTGGATAAAGATATCAGTATTCAGCTCGGCCCTGAAGGTGATCTCATACCACTACTTGAAGCGGTAGCAGCAACAGCAGCCTCAAGCTGGAATTCTTCGGCACTGCCAGCCGAAACTGCAGAGATTCCCTCTCTAAAAGGCAAGGAACCTCCAATCAAAGGATCATCCCCGACAGGGGAAAATACAGGCTCACTTCTAGGAGCCTCATTGCCGAAAATCCTGAGAGGACGAGTAACCGTCTTCTTCTTCCTCTTGCGAGGGAAAGTCTCCTTCGGAGCAGGAGCCCTTCGTTTACCAGAGATTACCAGAGGCCCTGCAGACGAAGGTATTTCACCCCTGGGTACCGCCAACAGAGTCTCATCTGGATTAACAGAATCTTCACCCTCGTCAGAAGAGACCGAGGGGATTTTGACTCTTCCCCCAGACTTGGAAGAGGGCATCCTAAAACTTCCACGCATATCAAAATCGCGATGGAAGGTGTTGGTTGCCACATAGAACATACGAGTGGAGAATGTGCAGCTCCGTGGAGAGTGAAATGACGGACACGGTAAAAATTACTTCAGTGCAACCCATGTTGAAGTATCGCCATCCTCTCGCTCCATCAATGAGTCCACCTCTGGACCTGAAGCTGGTAACGGCATTGCCCACGTGCAACTGGTCATACCCAAACTGCCTGGCAAACCGACTAGACAGGTAGGGCTCAAAGAAGCAATAGTCTTCACTTCTGTACAGTAAATGGGAAGGTCTAATGCAGATCAACCAATTAAAAGCCTCAGGAGAAAGAACGGTCTTCCCGTCGCCTATATCCTGAAGTCTGATCCCCTGTTGATTGAGATGTACAGAGGGGACAGTGCAGAAAAGCTTCCAACTGTGACTGAAGCTCAGCACCCGCCGACAGTCTAAAACTGTGGTCACGTTCCAGGAGGAATTCTTATAATTCAGCAAGAAACTATCTCCCGAACTACTGCCAGGGCCAGGAGACATCACCCTGGGGTTATGGAGAATTAACCAACCCATCAAATACAGGTATGGTAATTCTACCCTGGGAAAGCTATCACGTCGAGTTTCATCGGCGAGCAGCCCATCAGTAAGGGCCCTCAGGCCAGCTTGTATGCGGCACACCATGACAGAGAGCAAGCCCAGTCTTGCCCCGAACACCAGACGCACTGCAGGCCACAGCGTGTTGCGGTGAATGCGGTCCGCAGATGCAATGTCGGGTACCTCCAGTCGGCGCAGCCATATGGAGAGGAAGCCAGCCAGTTGAGCTTCCTTGGACAGAGGTCTGCGGCAATGCCTTAAATAACTGTAAGCCTTAGTGCCTGCAGGATATTTCCCTATCCCTTCGTCGAGAATCTTGTCCGGAGCCCCAGCGTCTTCCATAAGATCGTCGACTACCTGAGCACTAAGTACGCTCAGAAGATTCAAAGGCTGATCCTTCGTATCCAAGACCTTCTCTGGCTTAGCAGTCCTGGCCCGGTGAAAGAAGAGGTAGGACGCTCATTTATTGGTATGAGCCAAATCTGAGGGCTCACCATAAAAAGCAGTGCAAGCAAGGTAGTGGCACATCAGCTCCTGGTACACTGCCACTACCCGAGGGTCTGAATCCCCCAGCTCCCGGTTTATGGAAACATACTCTTCATAAGGAGTATCCCCCATTGGCAGTCTCGAGATCTCTGCCATCTCGTGGAGGGCCAATCCCAACTCCCCCAGTAGAGTGGCGAAAGTCCCAGTGAGCGAGGTATATCGCTCCATCAGTGCCAGAAACAGGCTAGAGTTGAGCGGTAACCCAACACTGGTAGCACTCATAGCTGCATACAGACCAATGCCCTCCAACTCGGTCTAAAAATGCTTCAGGGCCCAGTCAGCTAAGCGAGTCCATCGAAGATTTGTAGGGGTGATCCACCCACTTGTCCGAGGGTTCACCTTAGGGTATACTCCTCCGTGCCCCATGAAATCGTTGCAGAAAGTCGATAATTGGACCGGCTAGAGCAGTAAGCTGTCTTCACTTGGGACACTGTCCGGGTACAATCCCCTGAACGGCATCACAGAGCCAGAAGGACGGCTGACAAACGACCCTTGGTCAGCTCCTTTCAGATGAAATATCTTCCCCGGCCGGCCGTGAAGATCGGGAGTTAGCGTCCACAACATCCTCCTGGGATGTGTAGTATGGAAGAATACCGAGATGGGATAGTCTCTCAGCATCTTGGGCAGATACAGAACCAAGCCTCCGGCAGGGAAAACCCAGAGTTCTTTCTTGGGCTTCGTCTGGGATTGCTTGTCAATCATGTCCCCGAAGAGAAAAGTCGGCTTTATATATTGGTCTCCGTCTATATACGTCAGGGGCTCTCCATTGATCATGCTCAACAGCATCCGCTCTCCTTGAGCCGATATCAGGATTCCCCTTCCCTCAGGATATTGGGGTCCAGAGATGGGAAATGTCACGTGGGACAAATCCTCCAGGTAGTTGGAGTGCAGCATCCCGACAGCGGAACCCATCACCTCAGCCAGCGGAGACGCATGCAAGTTAACTGCAAAATGCAAGAAAGACACATCAGTTTCTATACTAGACAATCTTGCAGCATATGCCAAAATCAACAGTCTGTGCTTTACGTCACGACTGTAAAAACTTGATCTTTTACGCTGGAATCTTATTCCAAGGCGTAAAAATCAAGACTGGCAGTATACACAAAAAAATCTAACAGTCTGTGTTTTACTCCAGACTGCCAAAGTTTGAGCTATTACGCCAGAATTTTCATCCAGAAGCGTAACACTCAAATTTTATGGTATACGCCAAGTTTCGACAGTCAAAGCTTTTACGCCAGACTGCGAAAATATGGAGTTCTTACGCTGACACATTAGAAATGTGGGAGTAAAAGATAAAACATCTTTGTGCATCATCTTCCTCGAAGAGGCTATCAGCACAGAAGACGACCTAGCGCGTTCACGTACAACGTGTGCGAAGGATTTTTAGTCGTTCTTTTTTGTCCCAAAAGCTCTACCTTTAAGGCCGGGTGCACTACTCGTCGGAGGGACACGTCGCTCAGAATGAAGCTCGCCTTGCCCGACGGAAGTCGCTCTCGCTTGGGCAGAAGAGCGAGAAGAAGAGTCAGTCTTCTTTCCCTTAGAGGAGGAGATCAGTTTTGGGCCATTGCTGAAAACTCTGAATGCTCGGAGAGGAGACGAAGGAGAGAACTCGAACAGACGAAGGCTTTCTTTTGCAAAATGACAAATAAAAAGTTTTCTCTGAAAGCCTTGGGGTATATATAAAGTTCGGATGGACTCCTCGAATCCCTAACCAAATCCCACATTTAATATTCGGTTATGATTGGAAACTACGTCATCCTATTACTCAGAGAAGGTGAACAGTCAGCGAATTCGAAAAGTTTTCGTGCAAAGCAGATTCGTGGTTTTACGCTAAGGAGCTTTCTACGCTCGACAGCTACAGATCTACGGTTTTACGCTCACAGGCTACAAGTCTATGGTTTTACGCTCGGATGCTTTTATGCTCGGTAGCTTTTACACTCGAGAGGCTACAAACCTATGACTTTACGCTCAGAAGCTGCAAATCTATGATTTCACACTCGGTGGCTTTTACGCTCAGAGGCAACAGATCCACAACTTCACGCTCGAAAGATTTCCTTTTCAGAGGCTACAAATCTACAGTTTCTACGCCCGGATGCTCTCATGCTCAGCAGCTTTTACGCTCGAGAGGCTACGAACTTATGATTTTATGCTCATCTATAGTTATAGATCTATAACTTTTCGCATATCTGAAAATACGCAGGCCAGAGTACGTGTATATCTGAATAATTCTCAAGGCGGCCAATTGCAAGAGTTCACACAGAAGATACTCCTTCTTGACCTCAAAATATCCCAAGTACCCGAAGCATACAGAGTTCAACATTAAAAATTACTCTTCTTGGGTCGATTGGGGGTTCATCCAGAATCCAGTCTGAATATTTTATCTATAGTTCAAGATGGTGACTCGGTTTTTGACAGCCATTTCTTGCCCTGTTCCAAGGGATTTTCGAGAAATCATTCTTGAAAGATGATGGTCTGAACAAGAATTCTGTTTATCAGAAGTGACAGTTCAGAATTCTATGCGGTTCCTCATTCCTAACAGCAGGATAATTCGAATACTCGAATGCTACGCTATTTTCTGCGCATCCCTAGTTATACGTAAAAGATAGGACGAGACCTAGCACTCTTTCTATCAGAGTCGGCGTAAAGTTACCAGACGTGTCGAAGCTACACATATTCAGACTTCACAGCAAAATATATGGCAAGATGATCATATGCACAGAAGAAGACGATTTTATTAAATCATGATTACATATGAGGGAAATCCAGTCTACAAGGGTTTTTCTTTATTTTCATGGTTACATATGAGGGAAATCCCGTCTACAAAGGGTTTCTCATTTTCACTCTGAAGATCGCGCCCAGAATTTGTTCTGCCAGGTTCTCGCATGGGTGGAGATCTTCATCCATCTTCTCCAGCAGTTAGTCGGTTTCCGCGACCGATTAACAAAAAAATGATCAATGGCGGGAGGATACAAAACTGGGCCTGCCTAAATTATGCAGATCCCATGCTCCGTACGCCATGACAGATTGAGTTAAGGTATTAAACCCAACTCAATACTCGAGGACAGAGCTAGTTTGTCTGCTCTCGTCCATGAACGACAGGGCTAGTTTGTCCCTCGTCCACGAACAACGAGAGAAGATACAGCTTGCAAGCTGTTTGGTCGAAGGTGACCCTTCCTCTCTCCTGGATGAACTGCCATACAAAGTTGCTGATTATCCCGAGCAAAGGAAGCTATGATATCCTTCCATGATCCATCGTTGCAGAGGATATTTGCTCGAAGATGCCATCTTTTTCGGCTCCTTACATGCTGGAAGAACATAGTCTTCTTCTTCCTCCAGTTGACCCGACGAACTCCGACGATCATCTCTGTGTGGTGAAGGAAATGTGGGAAGAACAGGTTAACTCCTCAGCCTTTATATAGGCAAAAGAGAACGCACCGAATCCCAACAAATCCCCAATAAATCTGCCAAGAAGTCAGCCTTGAAGAACGTGTCAGACTTGACCGTTTCATGCTTCATTCAAAGCGTTTCAAATTACGAGGAATTTGAAAGCTTTGAAGGGGGTCTTGTAGAAGCATGAAAAATACGCTGGATAGCTATACGCAGCATGTTGATGCTGGGCAGCGTAAAAAGATGACCTCAGAGCCATCGGCGTACAAACAGAGCTTTTCTGCTAAGTACATCGTAAAATATAAGCTCAAGGACTATCCGCATAATGCAGTATGTCCAGGCTGCTTCAGCGTAAAAAGGGTGCTACATCGCCTTAATGGCGTAAAACTCATCCGCTTTTAATGCAACATTGAAGTGTACGAGGAACGCTTCGTATTCTCCAAAATGAACCTGTCAAATCATGCAGTGAACCTAACGTCTGACTCCTGACAAAGAGTACTACATGACTACCCAGACGATGGCTATAATGATGGCGCGGCACAGCGACCCAGGCTGTCGTTTAGTGTTATTTCCTTGGCGTAAACTGCTTTTACGCGTACAAGGGAATACGCTGCCTAGTTTTACACAGGCAGACGTGAGCTTCTTACGCTCCGCAGAAGACAAACAGACTGTCACGTCAAAAGCTGCTCTTCGTACAGGGCTCGAGGCACGTCTCTGCATTTAATGCGCAGAGTGATGGCAGTTCCTCGAGGCACGCCTCTGCATTTAATGCGCAGAGTGATGGCAATTCCTCGAGGCACGTCTCTACATTTATTGTGCAGAGTGATGGCAATTCCTCGAGGCACGCCTCTGCATTTAATGCACAGAATAATGGCAGATCTTCGAGACACGCCTCTGGAATACGCTGTCTAGTTTTACACAGGCAGACGTGAGCTTCTTACGCTCTGCACAAAACAAACAGACTGTCACGTCATCAGTTGCTCTTCATGCAGGGCTCGAGGCACGTATCTACATCTAATGCACAGAATAATGGCAGATCTTCGAGACACTCCTCTGCATTTAATGTACAAGATGGGGACAGATCTCTGTATTTAATGCAAGAGATTTGATTATATCTCCAAAAGCCGTAATTTCGGCTAAAACGTCCACATTATCACTTTGGCATATTACGCCATCGGGCTATTCTCAGCTATGGGAGCACGCTATACGCTATCTCCTTGGAATACGCCAACTCAGGTCACATTTGCATTGGTGCGTATTAAGGCTATTCGGTCCAGAATTCGCTCAAGGCCTCAGTCAAGAAAGGAGGATCAGCTACCTTCTACGCCCACTCGGCTTCTATGCCCACTCGGCTTCTACGCCTACTCGGCTTCTACGCCTACTCAGGCTTCTATGCCTACTCGGCTTCTATGCCTGCTCGGCCTCTATGCCTGTTTGATAACTCTTTGGCTTTTACGCTAGGGTGATAGTTATTGGCTTCTACGCCAACCTCTTCTACGCGAGGGATAACTACCTACGTGGCTTTTATGCCGTGATCTTCGCAGCAGTTATACGCGTTGTCTCTTAATAGGACATGCATCACACGCTCATTCAAAAGGTCATTTATACGTGGACAATGATTATTTTAACCATCGCATAAAAAGGTGCTATACTTTCCACTGCCCGGCTTCTATGCCGACTGAGTGGTCACTGTCACCAAAACTCTATAAATAGAGACCTCTATTGACAGAGGTAGGGGGTGGAGAAAAATTAAAGGTCAGAACCAAGGTCAAAGATTCCAAGATCAAGAGAGCAGGTCAAGGAACTGAGAGTCAAAGAGTCTTTGAGAGAGAAGAATCCAGAGCTCAGGCAAAGAGTAGTGATCGACGACTTTGGCATCGAGCATCCACTCTCCTTTGCAACCTTCAAAGCTGCTTTCCATCTTCTACGACACTTCTTCATCATCGTGTGGTCCAAGGGACAAAGTGATCGACTGCAGATCAGACTCCTATAGCAATATTTACCCAGATTAAAAAATTGTACTTAACATCCTCATATAGGATTAATTGTACAATCTTGTTTGTAAACCAAAGAGCGGGTTTCATATAAACCTCGTTTCTATTTCTTTCGTTTATTATCAAACATATGTAACTAAATCTAAATGTGAAGTATCAAAGGATGATAGTCGGATAAAAACAAATCCACTGCCGAACTAAAATATAAAAGCAAACACAATATAAGTACATTAACTAACAATCAATGAGACTCGAAGAGAAGACCTCCTCAGAACATAAGTAACCAGTCCGGATCTGCGTTCCTGCGAATACTCATGAACATCTACACCTGGAAAGGGACCAGGTCCTCAGAGGGACATAACAAGATACATAGAAGCATGCCAATAAAGTACTAAAAATAAACATCCAATGGGTCACCTAACCGTCTATGTGAATGCAGTTTAAGAACAACTTTCCCAACGCGTGGACTATCTGGCTAAAATAGGATTGGCATAATTCTCTTAGAGATTCAGGGGCCTACAAAGTATGTCGTCTTTTGAACGGAAGATGCCGCATGATAATATATAATATATAGTGGTCATCATGACCGCACATCTCCGGCGGAGCGTACGGGTTACACAAGGAAAGTGCAACGGAGCCCACGTGCCTTACTTGTTGTTCTCCCCACCCCATGCTCTAAGCATGTCACATCCATGACACGATAATACCTCTAATAACTGCCAAGTCTACTAGCATGCAAAGTTTCTAACAGCAGTTATCCCTAACGCACGACCCATACGTACAGGAGGCCAAACCATGTACGCGAGTCCGTGATCTATATGAGACTCACACTCGTGTAACAGCTGCGTCACGGCCAATAAAACCTAATGATGCTTCGAAGGTCTATCTTCAAAAATACTGATACTTCTTGTAGCTGGTCAAAGAGGTCGTCGATCCTGGGCAGGGGATACTTGTTTCGGATAGTGACCTTATTTAGCTCCCGATAGTCTATGCAGAGTCGCAATATTCCGTCTTTTATCACGAAGAACAAAGATGGGCCCCAAGGAGACACGCTTGGAATAATGTACTCACGGTCAAGCAGTTCTTATAGTTGGCACTTTAACTTCTTTAGTTCAGCAGGGGCCATTCGATACAGGACTTTGGAAATCGGTTGGGTATTTAGAAATGTATCGATGGTGAACTCGATTTCTCGGTCGGGTGGCATGCCAGGTAGTTCGCTCAAAAATACATCAGAAAACTCTGCCATAATGGAAGAAGACTCAACGTTTACGCAATCCAGCTGTGTGTCCCGAACCGACGCTAAGTATCCCTCGCATCCAAAGTGTAACATTCGCTGAGCTGATATTGCATAAATCACCATGCAGGCCTTTGACGCATTCATTGCTGAACCACTCGTGTAGCAGAATTTGGCCTCTCCAAGTAGACGAAAGATGACTCGTTTCTCTGCACATTCGATAGTTGTCGAGCAAGTGCCGAGCCAATCCATCACCAAGATGATGTCGTAATCCCGAACATCTAGGACTAAAACATCTAGCGAGAGTTTTCTTCCCTCAATACAGACGTGACCACCCTGACATACTGAACGAACATGTATCATTGTGCCCGATGGGGTACTAACACTAAGGTCTAGATATAATGGTGTCATTTTTATCATATTTTCCACAGCTAAATTCGTGGATATAAAGCTATGCGTTGCACCAGAATCGAATAGCACGCGATGTCATGCGCCAATTTCGTGGAATCGATAGTCGTCCCCCGGGCGTGACCGTCGTACGGGCCTAGGTTGCGCACCGCACAAGGCTAAGTATTTTTGTTTTGCATAGCGAGCACATATTCAGAGTACGCAGATAAATTGAAACACAGATTGAAGCATGGAAAAGTCTTCTTTATTGATAATATTAACATCTATTACAAACTCCTTGAACTGAGTCATAAGGTTGCCTCTAAGGGCTTACAAAAGTGTTGACACAAAATGAGATAGCAGTCCTGTACATTACATCCCTTACTAAACTCAAAATATTAGACCTCTGGTTGGAACGACGGCCTTTCCACGAAGCTGCATATTGCTTGGGTTGCTAGCTTCTATCTTCAAAATACTTCAAAAGGTGGCACGGGTCAAGACGTGCCTACAGCTGGACTGGATTGGGGGATTGACTTCTGCTCCTTGCTCGATTCTCCTTAGCTCGAAAAACCTGTTTCAACGAGGGTCAGTACATCGAAACGTACTGGTGAAGGCAAGCTAACCCAACTATACCAATCAACACGTTATTTTAATGAAGCATGCATATTTATTATGGTCCTGCTATCTTGTCTTAGTTCATTTTACAGCAAGCAATAGATATATAAATTAATGAAATAACCTGCCACCGCTCGGTGATATTTACCTGTCCGTCTGAACCACCTATAAAATACTTACTCTGCCTTCCCTGCCAAGAAGACACAAGTTAGTTACAACAGGTTTAAATATACGAGGGGATCATTGGCACGTTGCCATAATGGACGGGCTAGTCTCAGTACGGAATGTCGTGCGACGCATATTCAGGACGTCCCAGGGCATTCCGTCCTATAGCAGGCGACTATCATGAGTTTCGTCCGGATCGAATCGGTGCCGGTGCCCCAGTGACCGTCCGCAGAAACTAAGACCTTGTGCACAAGTTGTCCGTGATCAACGTAGTACACTAAGTTAGCATTTGAGGAAAATCAGGGAAATATCAGGCGTAGGGCAATAACAAGACAAGATTTAACTTTTGCATAGTCTTCCTGTTCAGTTTATTGCATTCAAGATGAGTTCTATACATAGCACAAATTAAGAAGAAGTATATATACTCTAACTTGTATTCTTGCATATGAATGAACATTCCAAATGAACAAGCATGTAAATAAGTAATCGTTTACAAGTTTGATTGACAAGCATTAATAACCAAGTCTATTTCCTTTTTATGTTGAGTCTTTTAGTTATTTCTTGGTATCGTCTGATCGGGACAAGCGAGAATATAAGATTTTGGTGCGAGGACTGGAAAGAGGGCCAGCTAATCGGGATGGTAGCCACTCACTTAGTAGTTGTAAGGAAGAAGGAAAGAGGTGCTTCAGGAGTCCGTTCGAGCGGTGCCTACTATTGGTTCACCTGCATTGCCACGAACAACTGATCAATACCTATTTCACTCTTTCCATCATCGAAATTGAATTACAGTTCAACGAACAAAAATAATAAAATCCATCGAAACCGTTCAAGAAAACTCAAGCAAATCTAAAAACAACTCAAGGCACGAAAGCAACAAGCGACAGCGAAAACTAGGCAACAAAAGATGCAGCGGAGAGGTCCCTCCTGACTTGCCGCTAAGTCGATCCCGGGGGCACGGTCCACTGAATATGGGAATCGATTTCGAATAAGCAAATCCATAAAGAGGATGGGTTCTTGTTTCAATCTATCCCGATCGAACGATACTGTCTAGTATTTCTCAGCCGTGCTCCCCGAATAGGGGAAACGGGACACCACACGCGAGCAGGTATGTTATTGAAAAGTAATATACCTGACACAATAGTGTCTAATGCTAGGGCCTCTTCCCGTGTCAACGTGTATGCCGATGCCTTGACCTTGACAATGCTCTTGCTGCGGCGCGGCTCGGTTGGCTTGAGGTGCTGAGGCAAAATTTGGATGTTGAGGGCGACGATCAGCGAGGCACGGACAGTTACGAATTCCATGGTTTGAATTACCACAAGCAAGGCATAACCCAAGCCTCTTACGACATTCGTTGAAGACGTGCCCTGGCTTCTTACAGAAGAGACATATTTGGCTTGAATTTCCTTTCTGCTGACACCGTTATTTGGACGCTTTGGAGCGGTATTTCCTTCCGCATTGTCATGGCACTTGTGAATGGAAGTACGCATAGTGCCGGTAGCAACTGAAGGATACTACGGTTCAAGGGAAAGGGAATGATTGAGAACTTCCTGGATAGTCGGGTATTGGGGAACGACCACGTGGGCATAGATGGCAGGTCGCAGGCCGCCTTCGAACCGTCTTACACGACTCGCCGCATCAGGTAAATATGAGCTTGCAAATTTGGTGAGTCAGTTGAATTCGGTGGAGTACTGCTTCACTATCATACTGCCTTGGCAGAGCTGTACGAACTCGTTCTCCTTCTTCCGACGTATGGGAGGGGGTATGAACTCCTCTTCGAACGTGCCACGGAAGGAAGCCCACGTGATCATCTCTACTTCATCGCCTACTGAGAGAGATCTTCGATACACATCCCACCAATCGTGCACGTTCAAACGGAGCTATAATTGGGTACACGCTACAAGTTTTTTCTCAGATACCTCTAGCAAATTGAAGTGATCTTCAAGCTCTGCCAGCCAATCTAGAGCCACGACCGGATCCTCAGTCCCTTTGAAAGGCGTGTTGCAGACCTTCTTGAAGTCTGCAAAGTCGAAGGTAGTCACTTCCTTCTTCTTTGGAGTTTGAGGCATTTCGACTTCAGGAGTGGGTTGCTCCACCGGTGCCGCTGCTGTCGTTACGAAATGGTTGGAGGCCAAGGTCTGAACGATCTGTTACAGGGCATCTACTTGCTTCTGTTGGACTGCAAATCGGGCTTCTAGATTTCTTTCAAATTTGCTCTGTCGTTCTTCGGCCCACTTCTTGGCTTGCTCATAACGATCCTCATCCCTCTGTTGGCTTGCTTCAAGCATCCACATTATTTGCTCAATCGGGTCGACACGGGGCACGGCTCGCTGGCTTCTGGAACTTTCTGAGGTACCGAAACTACTTTCTTGGGCTTGTACCTCACCTTGTGCTAGAGCTGATGCTTGTGCTTGAGTCATTCCTTTAAAAGAATGTAACTTATGTCAGGCTCATAATGTATTATGGACTCACTGTATGGAATGTATCTTATTTTGGCCAAACGAGTTCAAGAGTTCACATAAGGAATAGATCGTTAAGGAACTTTTCTGACACAAGGGTCAAATAAACTTGAAGCTGTGCTCTGATATCAATATGTCACGCCCTGATTTCGAAGAATCGATAGTCGTCCACCGGACGTGACGCCGTGCGTGCCTAGGTTGCGCAACGCACAAGACTAAGATATTTTACATAACGAGCACATATTCAGAGTACGCAGATAATTGAACAAAATGTTAAAACATGAAAAAGTTTTCTTTATTGATAATGAATATCTTTTTACAAACTCTTGAATGAGTCAGATAATTATCGCACGGGCTTACAAAAGTGGATGCAAAATGAGATAGACGTCATGCACATTACATCATTTTACTAAAACTTCAAAAACTATAGACACCTTTGGGCGAAGCTATCGTCTTTCCACGGAGCTGCATAAGTTATGTAATCCCCCTGATTTTCAAGAAAATTTTAATTTTTGGATTTTTATATTTTTCTGAAATTTCTGGAAATTTCTGAGATTTTTCCCTAATTAAATTAAGGTGTTTTAAATATTAAAGGATTTTTAATTAATATTAAATAATATTAAAATATTATGAAAAAGATATTTTATGGTGTAAAATGAAAATCTAGACATAGGATATTTTTTCGAGAATTTAGTGGACCCCGGATTGATTTTAAAAGCCTAAAAACAAATTAATTATTCAAACCCAAATTGAACCGGGCTGAACCGGGTTCAAACCGGCCTGAACCGGCCTGAACCCGGTCCAGCTGAACCGGACCGGCCGAACCGCCTAGCGGGTCGGACCGGGTCAGCCCAACCCGCATCCGCCAACCCGCAGACCCGCGTGACCTTTCTCTTTCCCTTCTCTGCAGAACCCGACCGCCTGAGCCGTTTCCGCCGCCGGCGACGGTTCCTCTCCGACTTCCAGAACCCGCCGCCCTCTCGCATCCCCGCCCCTTCGCCTCCGGCCACCGCAACTGTCGCCTCTCCCTCTTCCGCCTCCTCTCTATAAAACCCGCAGCCGAGCCCCTTTCTCCCCTCCTCCGCCTCACCGTGCCCTAGCTCCGACCCCGTTCCCCTCCCCTAGCTGCTGCCCTCCGCCGGATCTCCGTCTCCAGCGCCTCCCAACCACCTCGACACCGCCCAGACCCCGCCGCAAGCCGCCCTCGACCTCTCTTTCTTCCTCCCCGCGTCCCAGTGCTTCTTCCCCGCTCGGCCACGAACCCCGAGCACCGGCCGCAGCCGCCTGAGACGACGCCTCCGTGAGCAGCGCCGACGCCGACGTGCCCGGCCGCCTCCGCCCAGTCTCCCTTCGGCTCGACTCTGGCCTCCTAGACACGGACACAGGAGCCTAGCCGCGGACACAGGAACCAGAAACCCTAAACCCTAGTTTTTGGACGCGACGCGGACACGAGTCGGACACGAGGACTCGTTATTTTCAAGCCCAGTTCAGGTACCCGCAACTTTTTGCTCGTAGCTCAGATTTTGATTCCGTAAATTGTGTTGCGAACCCTGCGTAACCCTCTCGGTGTCCGTGGAAACCGCTCGGGGCATCGCGTCCTGTGGTGATCGCACACCGCGATCCAAAACAGGAAAAATCCAGACCCTGTTTCACCCCGGAACTGAGTATGCCCCGCCAAACGGGACGACTTGGTCGCGTGCGGTCTTTACAGATACGTGCGCGTCGTTGATACGGACGTGCGAGATTTCGCAGAAGCTGATTCGGATGTGAGTGCACACCGAAATCAGTGCGTATCCGCGGACATCGTTCCGTATCCGACTTTTCTGAATCTTGCTGTAACTTAGTGTACACACGTCGGATCGAGACGAAACTTGTGCCATTGGACTCGTAGCAATACGCTGGTCCTGTGGGTCAAGTTTGGTTCGATTCTGAGAACGTTGGAAAAATTACGTGTTGTAGGCCCCACAGGCTCCACTCGACGGGCGATTTTGAGAACGGCTCATCGGAATCCAATTCTGGAAGTTTCGTTGGGTTCGTATCATCGTTCCTGATCTGTTGACACTAAGTTGGACTGATTTGGAGACCTTTGACCCTGACGTATTTTTTGGTGCAAGACGGCCCACATCTGGACCCCGCCTTGACCCGAAAATGACGTTTTTGCCCTTGTCTCCAAATTGGACTCAAGGACAGGCATTCCTAGCTGATTAATATTTTTTGGATCTAATGGTGATGTTTGTTTCTGTCACGACCCGCACCCGGAAAATCGGGCATGAGTCGTAGGTATGTCCAGCCTACGCCGCAGCATCGGCGGTAGAACGCTGTCTAGGTCAACTATCTAGATAATAATCTCACACAAAAATCGACCATGACCTCTCCAAAAGGAGGGCAACCACACAATCAAAATATAACCTGTCAAGATCTCAACTCCAAACGGAGGAGCAATATCATAAGGATAATCTCAAGTACTCAATCACGAATCTAAGCACGATAGATAACAAAGAAGACTAACAACTATAAAGTCTAACCAACAACAACTACTACCACAACCACAACATCAATAATAATACAACAATGTCCAAAATAATATACAAACAAGGTCTCAATCCAAAACCGAAGACAAATCCGGTACTAAGGCTAATAAAACAACAACAAGATCCTAGTGATCCCGGCTACCAACCCGGAAATCACCCCTAAACTAGAGGGTCCCTGTCTGCACCATCGACAGGCTCAGGTCCATAAAACGTCGGACACCAATCCTCTGGATGCTCTGAAAAATATGTCCAGTCAGGACTGGAGCAAGTACATCTCTAACAGCAGTTCCATTTAAATGATAAAAACTATAAAACAGTTATAGCAAGTAGCAAGAAGAAAGAAGTAAATATGAAACAGGAAATAAACATGTATCACTGGTGCATAAAGGTAAAGATGCAGGAATATCAGAAACAAGATAGTAGTAACTGTAAGATACAAGAATCTAAGCTAAGATCAAGTCCGTGCACATGAACGTGTAGTGAGTCCAGCATGAAAAATATGTAGTGAGTCAAGTCCAGAAACATGTAAGTGAGACAAGTCAAGAAATGCATGAGAGTCCAGACTATAAAGAATGAACTCGGAATCGGCCCAAAATTTACCCACGCGTCCTAAACGATGTCTAGATCCTAGAAAATACGCTCCCGCGTCGATTCTAGGTCCGTGGCGGAAACGCACACGCACTTAGAATCGGCGACGACGAAAAGCCCCAATTTCGCCCGAAACGCCCGTTTCTCCGCGACACGACTTCCCGTGTCCGAACGGAGACACGCACTCACCCTCACGACTCCCGACAATGTCTACCTAGGTCCATCTAACCTAGGACATCACCCAAAATTGGGCCAAATTCGGATTTCACCCGAAATTGACACAAAACCTAATGTTAAAGTCTCCAAACACTACCCAACTAGTTCCAACTTCCTCCCACGGATAGCCTAAGGGTCTAGGAAGGTTTTAAAATATTAATTACACTATAAAAGAGTAATTACAAGGGGAAAATTAGGGTTTACCTCTTGGGAGTTGGAATCCCAAGCCAAAATCTCCAAATCTCTCCAAATTCACCTCCTACAAGCTCCAAGCCTCAAATCCAAGCTCCAACACCAAATCTAGGCTCTACCCACCTAGGTTAGGAAAAGATCTAGGGTTAGGGTTAACACAAGTAGAAGAAATGGAAGGAGGAAGGAGAAAAAGATGGAGAGACTTACTTGTGAAGGAGGAAGGAAGAAGAAGAAGTAGTGGAGAAGAAGGAGAAGAAGAAGAAGAAGAAGAAGAGAATGGGAGAAGGGGGCTGCTGTTCCACGGTCTGGGAGTGAGGAGGGGGCCGGCCACAACACATATAAGGGTTTACAAGTTTCTAAATTCCCAAAACGCCCCTATTGACTTGGTTTCGGATTTCGGGTTCCAAAAGCACTCAAACTAGTTCCAAATCTCTCCCACTAATCTCCTAAAAATAAAATAAATATTCTAAGCCCCAAAATAATTCTCACAAGGGTGTGGGCTGGGTCGGACATGGGTCCACTAGGGTCTGACATGGGTCCAGGCTAGCCAAAGTCCTAAAACAATCAATAAAAATATAATACAATCACTAATTAAATATAAATACAATTAAATATAAATAATCCACAATTAACTAAATTAAAAATAAATAAAAAATACCCGGCTCTGGAAATGGGGTGGTGACAAGCCTATCCTCCTTAGAAAAATTTGTCCTCGAAATTTAAAGTCAATCACACTCCTTCTAGGTCAAACCCCCAACAATCACAGTCAAGAAATTCTACCTAAACAATATGCAAAATCAGGGTCCTACTGGTCGTGTTATCACAGTCTCAATCAGGGTCACTATACTATCTACCACATCACAAGAAAAATCTAACAGGTACTAATGAAGCACACCACAAGGAATGGAAAGGACAGGAAGAAGAAACAAGAGACAGACCTGCTAACCCGACATCCGTAGCATCGGCCTCTTCGACCGTCAACGCATAAGCCCTGCCCTGCTGGGGTGTATCCCTCTGCTGGTGCGGGGCATGATGCTGTGCCACAGATGGCCTAGCTCCAACTCTCTGATCCTGTGCTCCACCCAATGGAGGTGCAGTGGAGCAATCTCGCATCTGGTGAGCAGCGGATCCACAGAACAAACACACCTTCAGCCTCCTCCTACAAACATCCCAAGTGTGTCCTGCCTTCCTGCAGTAGGCACAAGTGGGCGCTCTCTGATCCTGACCCTGCTGTGCTGCCTTCTGCACATAGGGACGCTTAGCTGGTCCCGCACTACCACTGGCACTGCCTGAATCATCTCTGCCTCTCTTGGACTTAAGCTCCAAGTCATCCTCTGCTCTCTGAGCATCTCCTACTATCTGCTCAAAAGTCGCCTCGCGGTCGCTCCTGGTCAAAGACTTGACCGCCATAACCAAGCCCTTGCGAAACTTCCTCGCCTTTGCTGCCTCACTCAAGCCATCTACAAATCTGCCCAGACGGCAGAACTCCGCTGCGTACTCGTCCACCGTCATGCTCCCTTGGACGAGTGCCTCGAACTGGCTCTCCAAAGCACTGAGCGCCACATCTGAGAAAAACTTCTCCTTAAAAAGCCTCTTGAAAGCCTCCCAAGTAAGCCCTGGCGCTGTGATCCTCGTATCTGTGCGATACCACGTCAAGGCGAGATCGAACATCTGACTGCCCGCTGCCTCTATCTGCATGCTGTCTGGAATCTGTGCCAGCCTGAAGATCCCCTCGATCTGCTCTATCCAGTCATCCGCGTACAGGATCCCTTCTGTACCACGGAACTCCTTGGGCCGCATCCTCTGAAAGTCAATGATACTACCCGGCCTCGGAAGCTAAATCTGATCTGCCTGTGGCTGATTCTGTGCCACCCTATCCACTGCCGTCATGGCCACCTGGTGGGCGTTCTCAATGCCCAGCCTCATCACATCCACCTGACGGTGCTGCGCGTCCATCATCTCCCTGAAGAACGCAAACAACTGCGCGGCATCTACTGGAGCAGGAAGTGGTGGAGGAACCACCGGAACGACTGGGGTAGTCCTCGGATCGACAGGTGAAGGAGGATCCCCGAGAGAAACAGATGCTCCCTCAACCGTAGGAGTGGTGAGTGGAGCGGTAGCAGCTGCCTGAATACGAGCTGGACGAGAGGTAGCAGACCTCTCGGTAGCAACTGCTGGAACGGTACGATAGGATCGTGTCTTCGGAGGCATCCTGAACACAGATTAAAAGAAGTCAATGCGGTGCAAGATACGATATCATCAAAGAAGGACAGTAATATTTCAAAAGAAAGCAATTTTAGAATAATTTGAATGGAATTGTTCCTAGTCGTGATTGAGTACACTCTCATCCTAGATCCTATAGCAGGCTCGCAGCAGTACAACTAAGTTGTTGTACCACCACGACATCGCACTAATTGTGAATCGAGACCTGCATGGGCCACCACCAAAAACGTGTCACGACCCGCACCCGGAAAATCGGGCATGAGTCGTGGGTACGTCCAGCCTACGCCGCAGCATCGGCGGTAGAACGCTGTCTAGGTCAACTATCTAGATAATAATCTCACACAAAAATTGGCCATGACCTCTCCAAAAGGAGGGCAACCACACAATCAAAATATAACCTGTCAAGATCTCAACTCCAAACGGAGGAGCAATATCATAAGGATAATCTCAAGTACTCAATCACGAATCTAAGCACGATAGATAACAAAGAAGACTAACAACTATAAAGTCTAACCAACAACAACTACTACCACAACCACAACATCAATAATAATACAACAATGTCCAAAATAATATACAAACAAGGTCTCAATCCAAAACCGGAGACAAATCCGGTACTAAGGCTAATAAAACAACAACAAGATCCTAGTGATCCCGGCTACCAACCCGGAAATCACCCCTAAACTAGAGGGTCCCTGTCTGCACCATCGACAGGCTCAGGTCCATAAAACGTCGGACACCAATCCTCCGGATGCTCTGAAAAATATGTCCAGTCAGGACTGGAGCAAGTACATCTCTAACAGCAGTTCCATTTAAATGATAAAAACTATAAAACAGTTATAGCAAGTAGCAAGAAGAAAGAAGTAAATATGAAACAGGAAATAAACATGTATCACTGGTGCATAAAGGTAAAGATGCAGGAATATCAGAAACAAGATAGTAGTAACTGTAAGATACAAGAATCTAAGCTAAGATCAAGTCCGTGCACATGAACGTGTAGTGAGTCCAGCATGAAAAATATGTAGTGAGTCAAGTCCAGAAACATGTAAGTGAGACAAGTCAAGAAATGCATGAGAGTCCAGACTATAAAGAATGAACTCAGAATCGGCCCAAAATTTACCCACGCGTCCTAAACGATGTCTAGATCCTAGAAAATGCGCTCCCGCGTCGATTCTAGGTCCGTGGCGGAAACGCACACGCACTTAGAATCGGCGACGACGAAAAGCCCCAATTTCGCCCGAAACGCCCGTTTCTCCGCGACACGACTTCCCGTGTCCGAACGGAGACACGCACTCACCCTCACGACTCCCGACAACGTCTATCTAGGTCCATCTAACCTAGGGCATCACCCAAAATTGGGCCAAATTCGGATTTCACCCGAAATTGACACAAAACCTAATGTTAAAGTCTCCAAACACTACCCAACTAGTTCCAACTTCCTCCCACGGGTAGCCTAAGGGTCTAGGAAGGTTCTAAAATATTAATTACACTATAAAAGAGTAATTACAAGGGGAAAATTAGGGTTTACCTCTTGGGAGTTGGAATCCCAAGCCAAAATCTCCAAATCTCTCCAAATTCACCTCCTACAAGCTCCAAGCCTCAAATCTAAGCTCCAATACCAAATCTAGGCTCTACCCACCTAGGTTAGGGAAAGATCTAGGGTTAGGGTTAACACAAGTAGAAGAAATGGAAGGAGGAAGGAGAAAAAGATGGAGAGACTTACTTGTGAAGGAGGAAGGAAGAAGAAGAAGTAGTGGAGAAGAAGGAGAAGAAGAAGAAGAGAATGGGAGAAGGGGGCTGCTGTTCCACGGTCTGGGAGTGAGGAGGGGGCCGGCCACAACACATATAAGGGTTTACAAGTTTCTAAATTCCCAAAACGCCCCTATTGACTTGGTTTCGGGTTCCGGGTTCCAAAAGTACTCAAACTAGTTCCAAATCTCTCCCACTAACCTCCTAAAAATAAAATAAATATTCTAAGCCCCAAAATAATTCTCACAAGGGTGTAGGCTGGGTCGGACATGGGTCCACTAGGGTCTGACATGGGTCCAGGCTAGCCAAAGTCCTAAAACAATCAATAAAAATATAATACAATCACTAATTAAATATAAATACAATTAAATATAAATAATCCACAATTAACTAAATTAAAAAAAAAAAATACCCGGCTCTGGAAATGGGGTGGTGACAGTTTCAGCAGCCGGAGTACTGCCTGCAAATCCAGCTATTGCCAGAGCTACACTTGGAGCTGAAAACCCAGGCAAGTGTACCTTGCCATAAAATACAGTTATTGATTCATTTTTATTTTCTTGCTTTAATTTCTGTGACTGTTGTAATTGTCCTATCAAGTACTTTATACCCAGGACACCTGACACAAAGCATGATATAGAATCTTCCTGATTATTCAAGGAGATTTTGTATAGGATATATATTTCATGACTTAAGCTTTATTTTCTTTGAACATGACTGACTGCATTAGTTCTAATCTTGCGTAACATGAACATTGAGAACTGTGACGTAAGATTACATTGGGTGGGGAGAGTATTACCATATCAAGGCTGATTATATTATATATATATGGTTATCTGAAAGTGTCCTAGTCTCTGACACAGAGCTTTGGCACCTGTACTGGCCCTTCGAGAAAAACACTGCTATAGTTTCTTGTCACTGATCCTGTAGTAGTCTCAGCCTGAAGTATGATTAATAACTCTCATCTTGCATGATCACTTAGCTGGTTAGTTACTTACCCTGTTATTTTTTTATTTCTGTACTGCATTATATTTGGCTTGTGTTTTCTGTACCTTGCTATGTCCCCTGAGGACCTGGAATGGATTATGTCCCTAGATTTAGCAGACGAGATCTACCCAGAGGTGTACGGAACAGGAGCACTACTCGGAGCAGTACCTGAACCTGAAGACGAGGTGATCGCTGAGGACTTCTCCTGAACAATTGCTTAGCCCTGCTCAGTATTATGGCAAATAGACTTTAATTCCTGTTAATTTAAACTCTTTTCCTGTCTTTGAGAACTTGTGTAACCAGACTAATATCGGATTATTCTCCAATTTTATTTACTTTGACTGTTGTTGTTTGATATTTCTTTTGATGTTATTGCTATCTTATATCTGTGGATGAGAATAGTAAAACCTTGCCTAATATAATACAGCTTAAGTACACTCCGAAGGATCCATTAAATTGGGTTTGTCCATCGGTGTGTGCTGCTGGCCATTATCACGCTTCCAGTCCTTCGATATTTTAGGACTGGGGCATGACAAGTTATGTGCACGAGCTCCTGGAACTTCAAAACCTTTCTTCTGAGGCACGATCAGGGCGTTTCGGTAGGTGGACTGGACTGGAAAGTCGCTTTAGCTTCTTGCAGGATCTCCATAGTGCGGGAAACCTGTTGCAACAAGGTCAGTATATCGAAATAAACTGGTGAAGGCGAGCTAACCCAACTATACCAATCAATACGTTGTTTATATGAAACATGCAAGTTATTATGTGGTCTTTCTATCTTGTCTTAGTTCATTTACAAACAAGCATTTGATATAAAAGTTTACTGAAATGAACATGCCACCGTTCGGTAGCTTTTACCTGCCCGTCTGAACCACCTGCACAAATACTTACCATGACCTTCCCTGCCACGAAGACATAGTTAGCTTGCACATTTTAAATATACGAGGGGATCACTGGCATGATATCGTAATGGATGAGTTATAGTCATTGACGAGGATGGTATGCAACGAAAGCATACGGTGTGCTGCAAGCCATCCCGTCCAGCATACGAGACTAAACATGAAGTTCCGTCCGGATCGAATCGGTACCAGTGCCCCAGCGACCGTCCACAGGAACTATGACCTTGTGCACAAGTTGTCCGTGATCAAACGACGTCTATACTAAGTTATCATTTGATACAGATTAAGGCAATACGAGCACGAGACGAGTAGCATGGCATGATTCATTTTGCATAGTCTACCTGATCAGTTTATTGCATAGCAAGGTATGTTCTATACATAGCACAATTGTATAAGAAGTATACATTCTAACTTGAATTGAAATACTATAAAAGAACATTCTAAGCGAACTAGCATGCAACAAGGTAACCGTTTCCAAGTTGGTTGACAAGTACAAATAATCAAGTCTATTCCTTTTTATTTTGACATCTTTTAGTTATTATGGTATCGTATGATCAAACAACCAAGAAGGCAAGATTTTTAAGTGTGAAGACTTGGAAGAAGGGTCAACTGAATCAAATTATAGTCACTCACAAGTTGGTTGGAGAGAGGAAAGAAAAGAGGTACTTTAAGACTCCGCTCGCACGATGTCTACTGCACGATCACCTGTATTGCCACGAACAGATGATCAATACCTCTTCTACTCTTTCCAAGATCGGAATAAAATCTAGTTCAACGAACGAAAGCAATAAAATCTATCGAAACCGTTCAAAAAAATGTAAATCCGAAAATCAACTCAAAAGCACGAAAGCAACAAGACGACAACGAAAACTAGGCAAGAAAACTTGCAGCGGAGAGGTCCCTCTTGACCCTGCCGCTAAGTTCATCCTCAGGCCACTGTCCACTGAATATGGAAATCGATTCCAAAGAAGCAAATCCATAATGAGGATAAGATCTTGATTCAATCTATCCCGATCGAACGATACCGATTAGTATTTCTTAGCAGCGCTCCCCGAAAAGGGGGAACGGGGCACCACATCGAACTCCCTCTCTCCTCTCCCTCTGATCTTCCTCTCTCCCTCACGGTTCTCTCTTCCTCCACCTCCTTGGAGCAAGATCGGCCTAGTGGTGCTGCAACCCCTCCTTGAAGTCGAAAACATCGTCGGAGTTCCACCGAACTCCCTACAACCTCAACTAAGTTCATAGGTATCATCCTCATCCCTCCTACATCCATTATTGATTTCTTTTAAGCAATTTCATTATAGCAAGGTATACTCATCTCCATGCTTTGATAATATATACCACTTGATAACTAGTGCATGCATGTTTTATTGAGTTGTCATATAAAAATAAATGGGTCGTGTTATTGAAAATGAGTCGATGCACCATAGTTGTTTTAAAATTCAGATTTATATTAATAATTAATCAGATTGTATATATATTAAAATATGTATTTTTGTGGGTTAAAAGTATAGAGAATGGATGAGAGTTTCATGGATAGTAATAGTAAAATTGTAGGAATGTTCTATTGATGTTGTAATATTGAAAATAAGTTTGTTTTTATCATTATAAAAAAATTCCAGAATTAAATGTGTATTAATCAAAATATTATACGTATCAAAATGTGTATTTTAGTGTTTTAAAGTATGACTAATTGATAGGTAGGTTGTATAGTTACTATAGGTGAACTTGTACATACTTATTGCATGCATAACTATGAAATAATGTGTTGTTCCTTATAGTTAAATTAATTTTAGAATATTAATATTAAAAATTAGAATTATATATGTATTAAAATATATATTTGGAGATTTAGTTGATGAACAAAGGAAGGGTAGAGTGCATGCATGGTAATGATGACTATGTATAGTTTGTTACATGCACATAAGCTTGAATATATATAAAAATGTGCATAATTTTTTTATTAATAATTAAAATAAATTTTAGAATATTAATCTTAATTATTTCTGTATTTTAAGATGTTAATTAGTGAAATAAAATGGTTCCATGTATGCTTAATTAACCGGTTAGCGTTGTATAACGTTTTGCGATATTGAACAATACCTAGTACGTGTAAGAATATGTTGGTTAACCACACGTAAAGGTCTATACGTACACATGGTAAATCAATGTACGAGACCCTTACAATGTTATAAATACTAGTATAGTATGTGGTTATTGGCACGTTAAATAAAGTTGTGCGACTGTTGGAATTATTGGCACGAACATTGCTACTATGTTGATGTGTGTATATTGACTCTATACTTTTACATAAAGTAGATAATGGTAGAATTATAATTAATGTAAGTAATGTTGGCAGGGCACGTGGGTGTCACAGCACCATCGGACGTGGACTTTGGATCTGCTATAATGCAGCATCAGGCAGCAGGCAAGTGTACATTGCCTTGGTCTCAGTAAATTATGCTTAATTTTAACTACAGTTTATAGTTTATATTTATGTACTTTATTGTGACCCTAGGACCGTGAAGATACTTTGCGTCCGAATCATATTCGGGTGCCGAATTTCATGCACGGAATCGTGTATCGTTAGATTGTATTGTCATCGTATACCTTACGTCAACACTTGCACTAATTACCTTAGGACACTATACACGACTCTCATGTACAGAAGCCTCACTTGAGATATTCGAGGATTTCGGCTTCTATTTTAGGACAAGACTTGAGACATGTGCTAGTTGACATGATGTTATTTACACCTGGACTTGAGACATAGATAGTGTTTGTCTTGCGTATCGTGGACATAAGACGTGAGATACATGGGGTTGGAAAGAATTTACCGTACCGTTGGGCTACCACACACTACTAGCTACTGATGCTTGCGCTTCGGGCCCTATAGTGCTGCAGGTACCTTGACTGGGCTTGTACGTACCTACTACTATTACTACTAGCTACTATTATGTCTATGTAGACCTACAGGACCCGGTGGTTTAGCGTACGAGTACGTTCTCATTTGTATTTCACTTATATGATTTATGTTAGATACCCTGAGCACACTTATTTTATTTACTGTACTTTGGCTTGAGTTATTCTTGTACCTTGCTATGTCCTCTGAGGACCTAGATCCGGATTATGTCCTCAGGTATAGCAGAAGAGAATTACCCCGAGGTTTACGGTACATGAGCTGACGTTGGAGCGATACTGACACCAGAGGACGAGGTTGTGCCAGAGGATTTCTCATGAGTACTCAGTTACTTATTTAGTTATTTATGCTTAGTGTTATTTTATATTTGGACTTGGACTTATGGACATATGTATTTGGTGTTATTCTCTTTTCTTTATTGTGACGGGTTGTTTCCCGAGACACTACTTATTTAGACTTGATGATGTACTATATTTTGTTATCTATTATCTTGACTGATCTATCATATTGTATTGTGATTGCTTTTTGTGGATGAGATTAGAATTATACTGAGATAGATGGTGTAGACTTATTTTTATATTACTTACAGCTTAAGTGCACTCTAACGGGTCCATTAAATTGGATTGCCCATTGGAGCTGTGCTGCTGGTCATTGCCACATGGCTAGTCCCTTGGTATTTTGGGACCGGGGCGTGACAACGGTGGTGTCAGGTATATTACTTTTCAATAATGTACATACTCGAGTATTGTTTGATTCTGGTGCCACACATAATTTTATTGCGGCAGATTTTGCTGTCGAGAACACATTTCCTATGACACTGCTAGGCCTAAACCTTAGCGTCAGTACTCCATTGGCTATCTCATTTTGCGCCCATGTTGTAAGCCCGTGTGGCATCCTTTTTTACTTTTGAGTCAAGAGTCAGAAACAAGATGTTCATTATCAATAAAGAGAACTTTTCTACATTCCAATGTGTGATATCTCATTTGCGTACTCTGTTGCTTATATTTCTAAAGTATATCATTATGCCTAGGCCTTGTGCGGGTGCGCCTTATGCTCGCACGATATCACGTCCGGAAGACGATTATCGATTTAGCAAAAATCGGGACGTGATATATATATATATATATATATATATATATATATATATATATATAATGGCTTGAGTTTGTACGAGAATAGTTCAAAAATAAATCTTGAGGCCTAAATGTGATGAGTGGATATAGATCCAGGTGCATCCTTCATTTTTTTATATATAAAATCTAGAGATTGGTCATCAAATTGAGCTTGACTGTTCTAAATATCCGTTCCTACATTTTGAATGTAGAAATTCTTAGACCCGAGCTACAGCTCCCATGGTTGGAATGAGACAATCATAGAGCTTCAACTGAATCTTACTATTCTATAAAATGAGATCCTATATTATGATCTAGAATCTAGAAATTGTGAAGGGTGATGCTCTTAGTAAACAAGTACAAAGCCTGTGTTAAGAGGTGTTGGCTTGTTCAGCTCGCAAGTTTGTCCATTTTAATTACTATATTTATATTTATCATAAATGTCACAGTACTAAGTCATCGTTGCAAATTTATAAACACTTTCGAGTTGATATTACTTTGATTTTAAAAAGAAGTCTAATTCAAATTTAATCTTGTCTATATAATTCAAAGTTTTCTGATAAATGTTACAAATAGTCGATCTCGAGCTCTTATTTTAGGCTCATCATAAAATAAAACTCTACTATTTCTTGGAGAATATGGGCTAGCATGAGAGGTGTCACTCAAAGGTAGGCTCGTTCACATTGATAGGTTTCGTTAATTTCATCATATTTTCGGCAGCTTAGTTTTGGATGACTTTGACAATTTTGAACCCTCATAATGTCGTTTTGGCTAATGTTTCGCATCTGCAAAACGACATAATCTTATTTTAGTACATTTCCAATATAAAAATCTTAATTTTTTAATATAACAGTTTTAAATAGACAATGTCTTACGAGTTTTTTTTATATATAGTAAAAAAAATATTCACAGTAGACATTTTATGACAAAAAGTCATCTCCAATGCAAATGTCGTGTGAATTTTTTTTCTTGATTTTGTGGTAGTTAACTTTAATAAAATTCTATATTTGTTTAGTATTTTAAATAAAAATATTTTAATGTAAAATATTGGTGGGAGATTTTTTATTTATTTATAAAATTGATGGAGAAAGTTGATGTCTACTAATAATAAATAGGGCTATTTGATATTATCCTACTCTTAGATTAGGTATATTGATATTATCCCATGTTAGATTAAAAGTTAAGAATATCTCCTCAAAGTGTCGTTAAAAATCTGAAAGTATCGTTAATGAGTTTTGAAAGTGTCGTTAAAGAATTTGTAACTACACTTTCATAAGAGAATTCTTAACTTTTAATCTAACATGAGATAATATTAATATACCTAATCTAAGAGGGAAACAATATCAAATAATCCTAAGAAATATCTTGCGAAATCATGACCCAGACAAAAAGTTGAATAAATTCTTTACATTGGAAGTATATATATATATATATATATATATATATATTTTTTTTTTGTTTCAAAAAAATGTAGATTTATCTAACTCGAGATGCCGCCGGTTTGGAGTAGGAGAGGCCGCCGGTTTTGGGGGAGGGGGAAAAAAAAAGAAAAAAAAAGAAGACAAAAAGCAAAGCAAAACGATAGATCTTTCTCCCATGGCTTATCTTGGCCAGGTGGGTCCCACACGAGGGTCCGGTCCGTCCCCTGTGTGGCCCACCGGTAGAAAAAAAAAACCCAAAAACCCAACCGGAGTAGTAGCTCCACTTCCGGACACTCGGAACTCACTTCATTAGGATTGTTCTCCCATTCTTCCCCGCCGCCGCCCTGATCTCCTACCGGCAGCAGCCGGTCACCCGCGCCGCCTCCGGACACCTCCCGGTAAGTGTTACCGCCACCGTTTTCCTATAGAAACGTCGGTGTAGGAACTCTGTAGGATATTTTCTGTTCATTTCCCCCAACAGCTTCCAGATGTTTCAGTCAGACACGTGTCCGACACTCCAAAATACTCTAGGACACGCCGAACTCAATGTCGTGTCTGTGTCCATTAACATATAATAAATTGGCACAGCCTCCCCCGTGTTTCCAAATGCTGTCCAAAAAGAAGAAGAAGAAGAAGAAGTAGTTAAGGAGAAACTGCGTGTTCCCGGACACAAACAATCGATACGGACACGGCAGCTATTTCAGAGTGCCCATGCTTGCTAGCTTGACAATCACGGCCTCGTCACTTGGAAGCGTCGTTATCATCTAACGGGATGAACATTTGCGTTTCTTTTAACCCCATGCCATGAACAGCTAGCTATATTGGCAGACAACTATAACTTGTTTTCTTTTTCGTCATTATGTACAGCTATAACTTGTTCATCTACATATATGTATATCTCGTTAATTAATTTAACTAGTAGTGTGTCAGGAATTTTGCAGGATCAAGAATATCCTTAGTTGCTTCAATGTCTTATTTTATAATAGTTAAATCTAGTCGACGGTGAAAAGTTTTCTTGCTTGATCAAGTATGTGAGAAAGGGACAGAACTCGGACCAAGTTCGGTCTTTGACCGAATTGTGTCCAAGTTCGATGTGTGTTTCAGAACTGTCAGGTGGGCCTGAACCGTACTCTGTTCGAGTTCGGTTGTCGGCGGGACTGATAAGTTTTGGGGATATAATCTACACCGTTGGTTGTTTGGTGGACGGCTAGATCCGATGGTGGACTACTTTTAGGGTTTCCTAAACCCTAAAACTAGGTTCTCAACCTATTTATAGGTGTTGAGGGTGAAGCACAAAGAAGAGCATAAGGTGGAGATTCAATGTGCTTGTCTACATGAAATCTAAGAGAAAATTCATACTTTACTCTTAGGACTTGCCATCCAAGACAGAGGGAAGAGGAGATTTGATCGATGAGTCGTCGCCTTCGTTCAGGGAGATCGCTACGGATAGGTGAGTGATTTCAATGTAATCTCTGTTTTTTCTTCTTGAGTGTGGTGAGGGGGTTGAACCTATTAGGGCAAAGGGTTCAACATTAGTTTTGTCAAGCTTGTAATTTCACTTGAGTTATATAGATTGGAATTTGTCTAGGTAATGTAGTCACCGACCATATACGTTGTTTATTTGTCTTGGCGTTCGTGTAGACGGTGGTTGGTTATCTCACGTGGGTTGGCATCGCTTCAGCGTCCATAGTCAAATCCAGATCGTGTCACGCACGGGTTCCCAACACTACTCTATTTAATTGAGAAGCTTACAGACATTACGAATGTTCAGAAATCTGGCTACTGTTTGATTTAGGCAAATGTTAAGGGCACTAAAAAAATTTACTAGGGACAACACACTTTTGACAGTCCTAGGATTGCCAAAATTTTGGCAGTCGTGTAGATATCCAGGATTGCCAAAATTTTGATAGTCCATATAAATCAGGACCGTCAATTTTAGTATTCCTAAAATAGCAAAGTCTGGAAAAAAAAATTGGTTGTCCTGGATATGAAGTATGCTAAAAATGTGTCGTTCCCTAGTAACTTTTGCAGTGATCTTAACATTTGTCTTGATTTACGAAGTGACCAACGAAGCTAGTCACCACGAATGCCCAAGGGTCAATCTGATAATGAATTTTTAGTATCTAGGTTTAGGTTGGTAATGGATGGAATATTTGGGTTATTCTAATACATTTCAAGATAACTGAGGATTTTACTACTTTGAATCAAATTTGTTGTAAAACTATCAGTTGGTTGGAGATTCGTGTTCCACAGAATTTTTAGCTGATGCCTTGGCTTCATTTCATGAGCTACTAAAATCGTGAATGGATTTAGATTGGATAGTTCAATACTTTCTGCAACCCAAGGTTTCTTAATATGTCTCAAGTGGGTTAAAATATATTTCAGTGGATTATCAAAGAGTCTTAAGCTTTGAAGAAGATGATGAGGGTGTAGAATATCTGGAGTTCTTTTTTATCATTCTAATCTCTTGGCTATATATATATATATATAGCATTATAATCCTCCATCTTACATAACTCTCTAATACATTATAATATACCAACACTCCTCAAGATGGGCGAAAGATATTCACTAAGTCCATCTTGTCACATCCTCTAATCATATCTACAGAGCTAAATCCCTTGGTCAGACTGTCTGCTACCTGATCCTTGGTTGGAATGTGGCCTAGCTCCAGTAGTCCACTGTCCAACTTCTCCTTGATGAAGAACCTATCGATCTCGATGTGTTTGGTCTTGTCATGCTGCACTGGATTATTGGCGATACTGATGGCTGACTGATTGTCATACCACAGCTTCATCTTGGCTCCTTGATCTAGCTTTAGCTCCACCAGCATACTCTTCAGCTATAGCAGTTCTGCAACTCCCAAGGCAATAGCTCTGTACTCCGCTCCAGCTGTCGATCTGGCGACAACTGACTACTTCTTACTCATCCAAGAGATCAAATTGCCTCATACAAATATGCAATAGTCCGAAGTAGACCTCCTGTCATCAGCACAGCTAGTCCAGTCAGAGTCACAGTAGCCCTTGACAATGTTATAAAAAGCGCAAGGCGGAATCGGTGCGCCAAAGGGCTGCCTAGCACCTAGGCCGCCTAGGCGGCTGAACAGAATTTTTTTTTTTTTTGAAAATTTGAATTTTTAGTTTTAATTTTTTTTTAAAAATTGAATTTTTTTTTATATTTAGATTTTTTTTCTGATATTTTGAAATTTTTATTGCATTTCTTTTAACATTTTTTGAAATTTGAATTTTTTTTTGGAATTTGAATTTTTTTGAATTTTTTTTGCAATTTCAAATCTGAAATTTCAAATTTGAAATTTTGAAAATTTAAATTTTTTGCCATGGCCGAACTGGCCGCCTAGGCCCGAACAGGCGCCTAGGAGGCCGAATTGGCCGAATTCGGTGCGGTGGGCGGCCGCCTAGCGCCTAGGCAGCCGCCTAGCCCGATTTTTAGAACACTGGCCCTTGATGTTCACGTGATCATTCTTCCTGAATATCAGTCCATTTCCGGGGGCACCCTTCAAGTATCTCAGATTTGGTACACTGCGTCCATATGACCTTTTCTTGGGTCATGCATGTAGCGACTTTTCACACTCACTGCAAAGCAGATATCAGGACATGTGTGGCTCAAATATATCAACTTGTGCACCAGTCTCTGGTATCTGTCCTGGTCAACTGGTTATCCAATCTCAGTACCCAGCTTGAACCGCTGGTTGATCGGCGTCGTTGCAGGTTTGCATCCCAACATCCCTGTCTCTGTGAGAAGGTCCAGCGCATACTTTTTTCTGAGAAAGAACAATCCTCTCTGCTTCTCGGACAATCTCAATACCAAGGAAGTACCGAAGAAGGCCAAGGTCCTTCACCTCGAACTCCTTGCCAAGCTTCCCCTTGAGTCGGGTAATCTCCTGCTCATCATCTCCTGAGATAATCATATCGTCCACATACACCGCAAGCATGGTGATGTGGCCTCCACTCCGACAAAAAAATACAGTGTGATCAGCATGGATCTGCCGATATCCCATCCCTATCATCGCCCTCCTGAATCTGTCAAACCACGCTCGAGGAGACTGCTTCAGTCCATAGAGGGACTTCTTCAACCTGCATACCTTGTCCACTGTCTTATCAGTGCAGAATCCTGGTGGTATCTCCATGTACACCTCCTCCACTATATCCCCATGAAGAAACACATTCTTTACATCCAGTTGGTGTAGCTTCCATCCACCATTCGCTGCCAAATAAATCAGGGTCCTGACGGTGCTCATCTTCGTCACCGGTACAAAAGTCTCGTCGTAGTCAATGTCGTACGTCTGACTGTATCCTTTTGCCACCAGTCGAGCCTTGTAGCACTCAACATGTCCATCTGGGTTCTGCTTCACAGTAAAGACCCACTTGCATCCAATTGTCCTCTTCCCCTTTGGCAGTTTTACCGGTTCTCAAGTGTGGTTCTTCTCAAGAGCCCATAATTCGTGCATCGTCGTTTTCCACTTTGGATCGTTCTTGGCAACATGTCAATTATTAGGTACAGTAATACTATCCAAAGACGTAATGAATGCTCCATGAGAAGAAGAGATATTATCATATGAAACAAACTGAGTAAGGTCCCAACCATATCTATCAGGAGGATTTTTTGCATTGCTGCGAATGGTCCTCCGTACTGATAATGGTGTGGGAGGGGTAGGAAGAATGATATCAACTGAAGGAAAATCTGGTTGTGGTGGTGGTATAGGTGTCTCAGGAGTCGAGACGGATGCAGGCAAGGGACTTGGCACTATAGGCACTGGTCCTGCAGTTTGCTTCACTTTCCTGCTGTAGGTAAGTAACTCCCCCTGAGCTGTGAGCCTAATACCTCTCATCTCCTCCCCCTGTTCCTCTTCACTCCCCTCCTCAACCGTTCTTCCATGCCATACTCCTAAATCGGTCACCAAACTCGCACCAATCTCCCTCTCTCGCCTCATACTCTCAGTGTCAGGTGAGTTGCCCATGGATGAGGTTCCCTCCTGACGGTAGTATGGCTCAAGCTCCCTGAAGTGAATATCCATGCTCATAAACCTCTTCTTCTCTACTGGACTCCAGCACACGTACCCCTTCTGAGTTGCCGAATAGCCTATGAAGACACACTTGATTGCTCTAGGGTCAAGTTTCCCAAAAGACGGTCTGTTGTCCTTCACAAAACATACGCAGCCAAACACCTTCATTATTTTCTTGCAATATCTCACATAGAGATTTTTATCCCAGTACTTTCGAGGGCAACATGTTGATCAGTTGAGCTGCTGTCAACACTGCATGTCCCCACAGACTCTGTGGGACATTCATAGCGATCATCATGCTCCTTGCCACCTCCAGAAGGTGTATGTTCTTCCTTTCTGCTACTCCATTATGTGCTGTTGTGTATGCACATGTGGTCTGATGTTGTATTCCTTGGGCTGACAGATATTTCTCAAGTGCTTTGTTGGTATACTCTGTCCTATTGTCAGACCTCAGTACCTTCACCACTGAGCTCTGTACCGAGTCTGGACATATTTATGAAAGTCCCGGAAACAGGCAAATATATCACTCTTATTCTTCATCAAATACAGTCAGGTGACACGAGAGAAACAATCAATAAAAGAAACGAAATACTTGTAACCATTTATAGTAGTTGTGGCGCACGGCCCCCAAAGAACAGAATGTATAATATCAAAAACAAAAGAGCTTATATGGCCCATAGTAACATATGAGCTCCTAGTAAGTTTGCCTAAATCACATGCATCACATACTAGTTTTTCCTTATTTGCTTTTTCATAAATAGATGGATACAACCTACTCAGAATACCAAAAGAGGAGTGCCCCAACCGCCTGTGGTGGAGTATCAGTGTATCCTCGGCACTCATCTTCGGTCCTCCCATTCCTGTCCTCTGCCACAGACACCAATGTCGAATCTAGCCCTTTCCGATCCAGGTACCACAGTCCATCATGCCAAGTGCCAGTCCCAAGTCTTCGTTCCGTCTCCTTCTCCTGGAAGATCACCTTAGAAATATCAAAAGAGACAATGCATTTTAGTTGGAGGATTATAGAACTAATGGACAAAAGACTGACTCGAAAAGGAGCATGCAAAACATTAGATAATTTTACTGAACATGTACAATCGACAGTACCCATACCGACCACTAGCTGGAAAGTACATCGGTTGTTTGAATGTTGTCCGTTGATGCTAGGTGAGTGTAGGAAGAGAACTCACTAGCATTCCCTGTCACGTGTCGAGACGCTCCCGAATCGACAATCCAGTCCGACGATCTAAGGGAAGACATAGATAAAAGGGCGAGTGGGTCCTCAGTACCTTCCGATGGATGGGCATACATGACAGCGATGCCTCTGGCGAAGACTGAGGTGGACGCCTCCTTAGTCCCACTCCTCCTGTCTCCAACGCTTGACGCTCTCTTCTTTCTCCTGAGTACCTCTAACATGCCCAACAGTGCCTGATCCTCCTCAATATAAGCGCAACCAGTTCCCTCCTCGCCTTCTGCTACCAGTAGGTTCGCCCGATAACCTCCTCGACCACCCCATCGACCCCCACGACTACGGCCACGTCCTCCAAACTGTCCTCGTCCACCACCTGAATCTCCCTCCCTGGATGGTTTGGTGCAAGCATACCTCAGATGGCCCACCTATCACGCCCCGATCCCGAAAGGGTCAATCGTCCTCGCTGGATCCTTCACGGAACCGATTCGTCCTCGCTGGGGCGTGATGCCGTACGAGCCTGGAGTTGCGCTCGTACAAGGCAAGAACTTGCAGTTATAGGAACCCATTTTGAAACACAATTTAGAAAACACATTCACAGATATTTGAACACAAGTGCAGGAAGAAACATGCTTTTTCATTGATAATTCAGAGTAATTTACATAGAGTTTACATTGATGCGCCTCTCGGCTACTTGATTTGCATTACAAAAGATAACTCAAAAGGCAGGGCGCGCTCCATCAGATAGTCCACGTCGTTCATACATTACGCCCTTGTATAGGTTGAAAGTCCAAGCCTCCAAAATGATCTGACTCCAACTATACTTCAAAATAGAGGTGCTCCTAACGCCTCCTCGTCTATCCACTAGCATTGCACCGTCTGAGTGCCTGAAATAGTTGCCCACAACGTGGGTCAGTACTCAACTTGTACTGGTGAGCGGGATGAACCCACTCGACTAAATCGACACTAGCTTATTAGGGGCGAGCATGCATTAAGATGACTTCTATAAAGAAGCAAGTGAATTCAATTCATATCAGTTGCATGTTTTGATAGGAATAAAAATAGCATTGAATCCAACCAGTGCATCGATTGCTTACTCAACCGATGCACGCCTTCCCTGCAACGAAACACAAGTATACTTACCATCTGCACAAGACAATAAATTAGCATGTGTTCTATTCTATGCGGTCATTGGTGTGATCGACACCTGAGGGACATATTTCAAGCATTAGCGGCGCACCCTATCAGCCCGGGTAGCAAGTCCTGCTGGAGGTCCCACAATGCATCGTGACGAGCACGAATCAAATATTTTCCTCCGGATCGATACGGTTCCAGTGCCCCGGAAAGCCGTTTCGAGGAAATGCCAAACCTTGTGCACAAGTTGTCCCAGACCATGCAAATGCATGAACAATTCATATTATCATACAATACATCGAAATAAACAAAGAAGTAAAGCAGCAATATATATCTCATGCAACAGTTCATATTTTCTCAATGCGGTGTTCCGATTTTGGTATCCCATAGGTCCAAACTCCATCCGAGGCATTAGGCCGCCACCAACAACCAATTTCCCTTCGTAAACAAACTCAAGTTATAAGGTGTGCAAGCACATAGTAAAATTAGTCTACAAATCCCATGTTCCTTTCTTAGTGGCTGGCAACCAATTTTCCTTCGTAAACAAACTCAAGTTATAAGGTGTGCAAGCACATAGTAAAATTAGTCTACAAATCCCATGTTCCTTTCTTAGTGGCTGGCATGCATTGTGGCAAGGATTTCCTAGGCGTCCAACCGGGCATCATCGAGTGAACGTTTGAAACATTAGAGATGTGGGCGTGAAGAAGTAGAAAAGAAGGGTCCAAACCACTCACTGGTTAAGGGAAAAGGTAGCTGAAACACGAATCCCGCCTAGTGATGATCAAACGTCAGTTACGCGGACCTGCACAGCACGAGCACCAATTAGAAATCTTGCCTATCCTTCCTTGCCGAACTCCCCAAGAATCAAAGCTCCAAACGATAAAACCAGCAGCGAAAACCAAGCAAATCGAAAGCAACACCAAATCAAAATCCCAAAGCGGTAATCAAGAAAACCAAGCAACCAAACACGAAAACTATTGGACTCGTTTCAATAGAGGCCTTTCCATGAGTTGGAAATGATCATCGCATTTCGTCCGTGGCAAGAAGATGCCGAAGATCTAAGCTACGACTCAGACGGACTAGCCACAAGCCCAATTACGTAGTGCACATCCCGGTCGGATCGGGATTTGAGGCACTACATAATATACCACTAAGAAAAAGTTTCGACCCGAAACTTAAGAACAAGGCCGACCCGAAACTTAAGAACAAGGCCCTACCTCCGACTGAATGAACAATGAAGGATACTTCTCCTTCATCTCCGATTCCATCTCCCAAGTTGATTCCCCAACAGAATGGTTCCGCCACAGCACGCGAACCAAGGACATCGTACGGTTGCGAAGTACTTTTTCCTTACAATCCAGGATCTGCGCCGGCTCCTCTGAGTATGACAAATCCGTGCGCAATTCCAATTGTTCGAAGCTAACCACATGACTAGGGTCATGCGCATACTTCCGAAGTTGAGAAACGTGGAATACGTCATGCACTTCAGCCAAGGCGGGAGGTAGTGCAATCCGGTACGCCACAACTGTCACTCGTTCCAGTATCTCAAAGGGGCCAACAAACCTTGGACTCAGTTTGCCCTTCACGCCGAAACGCATCACCCCACGCATCGGTGTCACTTTCAAGAAGACATGATCCCCGACCATGAATTCCAAAGGTCTTCTATGTGCATCAGCATAACTTTTCTGTCGGCTCTGTGCTGTGCGGAGTCTTTCCCGAATCAAGCGAACTTTCTCAACTGCCTGCTCTACCAGCTCTAGCCCGAGTACCTGCCGCTCGCCGACTTCGTCCCAACTGATTGGAGATCGACACTTGCGCCCATATAGTGCTTCGTACGGTGCCATCTGGATGCTTGATTGGTAGCTGTTGTTGTACGCAAACTTTGCCAATGGAAGATGCGTGTTCCAACTAGTCTTTAAATCAATCGCACACAGCCGTAACATGTCTTCAAGTATCTGATTTGTCCTTTGTCTGTCCGTCAGTCTGCGGGTGATATGCGGTACTGAACTGTAGCTTGGTTCCCAAAGCAGACTGTAGGCTAGTCCAGAAACGAGATAAGAAACGTCCGGCACGGTCAGAAACGATTGAGGCAGGTACTCCGTGTAATCGAACAATCTCATCTATGTAAATTTGTTCTAACCGATCGACGCTCCAAGTAACTTTTATAGGAAGAAAGTGAGCTGATTTGGTCAAACGATCAACTATGACCCAAATCGCATCATGCCCCCGTGGCGTCTTCGGAAATCCCACAATAAAATTCATAGTGATGTTGTCCCATTTCCACTCGGGAATAGCGAGGTTCTGGAGCTCCCCGTCGGGCCTTTGATGTTCAGCTTTCACCTGTTGACAGGCCATGCACTGTGACACAAAGGTCGCCACATCCCGCTTCATACCGTGCCACCAGAAGGTCCCGCGTAAGTCCTTGTACATCTTAGTGCTCCCAGGATGCAAAGAATACTTCGCGTAGTGTGCTTCCGCCATGATTTCCCTTCGGAGTTCTGGGTCGCTAGGAACACATAGCCTTCCTTTCATCTGTAAGGCCCCATCTTCGCCTGCCACAAAGTCAGACGTCTTTCCCGCCGAAATCAGTCCGCGTACCTTCGCTAAGAACTGATCGCCCTCCTGAGCTGATTTGATTTTCTCACGCAAACCCAGTTCAAGATGGAGTGGTGCCAGCTGCACTCCTTGATGCCGAACTCGAAACTCGATGCCCATCGCCTCAAGATCTCGAAGTAAACGGTTGTTTATAGATAACAAGCCCACGTGCTTTCGACTCAGAGCATCAGCAACGACGTTTCCCTTGCCCGGTGTATACGCGATCGTTAGGTCGTAGTCTTTAATCAGTTCTAGCCAACGCCGCTGCCGGAGGTTCAATTTTCGCTGGGTGAATAGGTACTTGAGGCTCTTGTGATCGGTAAAGATTTTGCAAGCAACACCATAAAGATAATGCCTCCATAACTTCAGTGCAAACACAATTGCCGCCAATTCCAGATCATGCGTCGGGTAGTTTTTCTCGTGCGGCTTCAGTTGCCTGGAGGCGTACGATATTACCTTGTCCCTCTGCATGAGCACACACCCTAAGCCGAGTCCTGAAGCGTCGCTGTACATATGAAACTCTTCTACCCCATCTGGAAGTGCCAGAATCGGAGCTGAAACAAGACTCCGCTTAAGTTCCCGAAAGCTGGCTTCGCAGTCATCACCCCATTCGTATGCAATCCCTTTCTGAGTAAGGCGAGTCATAGGCGAGGCCAGTTTAGAAAAATCCTTCACGAACCTACGGTAGTATCCCGCTAGGCCCAGAAAGCTTCGAACTTCGCTGGCCGACGTAGGTTGTTTCCAGTCCACCACCGCCTCTATTTTCTTCGGGTCTACGGCGACGCCTTCGGTCGAGATGACATGACCAAGGAACGCCACGCTGTTCAACCAGAACTCACACTTGCTGAGCTTAGCGAACAACTGATGTTCTCGTAATGTCTGCAGCACGATCTTCAGGTGTTCCTTGTGCTCCGTCTCGTTCTTGGAATAGATTAGTATGTCGTCTATGAACACGACCACAAACTTATCCACAAACGGCCGAAACACGCGGTTCATCAGATCCATGAAAGCTGCAGGGGCGTTCGTCAAGCCGAACGACATCACGAGGAACTCATAGTGTCCGTAACGGGTTCTAAAAGCAGATTTTTGAATATCCTCTGATTTGATTTTCAACTGGTGATACCCTGACCTGAGATCAACTTTAGAGAAAACTGTTGCACCTTGTAGCTGATCAAACAAGTCATCTATCCTTGGCAATGGGTACTGATTCCGCACGGTCGCCTTATTCAGTTCTCGGTAGTCAATACACAGCCGCATGGATCCATCTTTCTTCTTCACGAACAGCACCGGAGCGCCCCACGGAGAAACGCTTGGACGAATGTATCCTCGGTCCAACAGATCTTGTAACTGAACCTTAAGTTCTTTCAGCTCTGCTGGGACCATTCGATATGGTGCCTTTGATATCGGTCGCGAATCCGGAAAAGTGTCAATGCTGAATTCGATCTCACGATCAGGAGGCATTCCAGGCAGCTCGTCGGGGAACACGTCAAGGAAATCTGCTATGACTTCAGCCTGAGCTGCATCTGCACATTCCTGCCGGGTGTCTCGAACAGAAGCTAAGTACCCTTCACAGCCCGAATGCAACATACGCCTAGCCGAAATTGCTGATATCACCATTGCCGTCTTCGGTGCAGCGTTGCGCGAATAGTAGAAGTCTGCCTCGCCGGGTAGACGAAATACGACTCGCTTCTCCGCGCACTCGATTGTTGCATGGCAAGCACCCAACCAGTCCATCCCGAGAATAATATCGTAATCCTTGATGTCTAGTACAATGACATCTAAGGAAAGCTTTCTTCCTCCGATGCAGATATAACCATCCCTACAGATCGCATGGGCGAGCATATCGACTCCCGAAGGGGTACTTACGCAATGGTTCATATTTAAAGGAGTAGAAGCTAATTTATGCTCAACAGTAAAATCAGCAGATATGAAACTATGCGTAGCACCTGAATCGAATAAGACTCTAACGGGCAAATCTCTGAAAAGTAATGTACTTGTCACGACAGTTTCAGAGACGGATGCCTCATCCCGAGTCAGTGCATAGACTCGGCCTTGAGCACCCTATCGTTGTGGATTTACTGGCACAGCATTGGCATCACTTGCTGGAGGCCCCTTGTTTTGATTCCCGTTGCTCTGATTCGGCTTGCCCTCTCGGCAGTTAAATTGTTTGTGGCCCAGACGACCACATTTAAAACATCCAGTAACCCGACATTCATTCACTCGATGCCCTGATTTGCCGCACCTGCTGCAGTTCGGTGCTTGGGATTGACCCCTATGATCAGACGTGTGCGAACGCTTTTGTGCTCCAGATCCTCCCGTTTCATGAGGACGTTTATTGTTGTTGGTACGGGGGGTTTGCACCTCGACCTTTGGGGGATAGCGCCCAAAGATCCGCTCGCTATTCAGGGCCGCCTCGTAACATTCCCTGTATGTTTGACACTTTTGGTTGATGACGTCCCTATGCAACTCGTCATTCAAACCTTTCTGAAAACGATAGCACCACGCCTGCTGGTTAGGCAAGAAGTGCCCAGCAAACTTAGCCAGTTTAGCAAACACTGAGTCATAATCGTCAACAGACAAACTTCCTTGCACCAGATTGCTGAAGTCGTCTTCCTTCTGCACGGCTCGGGGAATATATTGTTTAATGAAGGCAGATTTGAACATTTTTCAAGTGATTTTGCAGTTGGGATTGGCATCATAAATCCCTTGCTTAGTGGCCTCCCACCAATCATGCGCACGCAGTTCCAGCTGAACCGATGCACAGGCCACTCGCTTGGATCCCCTGATGCCAACCAGGTTGAAGAGTCCTTCCAGCTTAGCAATCCACCCCATTACCACGTCCGGTTCTGCTCTTCCGTTGAACGTTGGCGGATGCATTTTAGTAAACTCTGCTGCACGGCAGGAGTTCCTTGCTGGAGGCTGAGTCTCTTCTGATTCGTCTTCTACCGCCACGGCCGGCGGCGTGACAGGCGTCACTGTGGCTGCCCCGTTGCTTGGTACCAGGGATGCAATCAGTTGCATCATAGTATCCATCTGCTTCTGTTGAGAAGCAAACTGTGCTTGTATGTTAGCCTGTTGGGTAACAGCTTGTTGTTGTTGCGCCTCCATGAGGTGCATAAGCCGTTCCGCCATACCGGTTGAACCCGCTCCTCCGGATTCTCCAGAGCTTGCTGGATCGCTCTGAATGGATTGAGCACTGCTGGCAGTTGCAGTGTTCTTCTTAGCCATGGCTACAAAAGAGAGTAGCTTGTTAACACTCCAAAAACGATAGATTTTGTATTTATGGGCTCATTGTATAGGCGACTCATCTCATGCAGCGGACGCCGAACGCAACTCAATTGAGAGGCGCATCAAACTCCTTTATAATCTTTTGAAATCCCATGGAAGTAAAGCCTAGGCTCTGATACCAATATGTCACGCCCCGATCCCGAAAGGGTCAATCGTCCTCGCTGGATCCTTCACGGAACCGATTCGTCCTCGCTGGGGCGTGATGCCGTACGAGCCTGGAGTTGCGCTCGTACAAGGCAAGAACTTGCAGTTATAGGAACCCATTTTGAAACACAATTTAGAAAACACATTCACAGATATTTGAACACAAGTGCAGGAAGAAACATGCTTTTTCATTGATAATTCAGAGTAATTTACATAGAGTTTACATTGATGCGCCTCTCGGCTACTTGATTTGCATTACAAAAGATAACTCAAAAGGCAGGGCGCGCTCCATCAGATAGTCCATGTCGTTCATACATTACGCCCTTGTATAGGTTGAAAGTCCAAGCCTCCAAAATGATCTGACTCCAACTATACTTCAAAATAGAGGTGCTCCTAACGCCTCCTCGTCTATCCACTAGCGTTGCACCGTCTGAGTGCCTAAAATAGTTGCCCACAACGTGGGTCAGTACTCAACTTGTACTGGTGAGCGGGATGAACCCACTCGACTAAATCGACACTAGCTTATTAGGGGCGAGCATGCATTAAGATGACTTCTATAAAGAAGCAAGTGAATTCAATTCATATCAGTTGCATGTTTTGATAGGAATAAAAATAGCATTGAATCCAACCAGTGCATCGATTGCTTACTCAACCGATGCACGCCTTCCCTGCAACGAAACACAAGTATACTTACCATCTGCACAAGACAATAAATTAGCATGTGTTCTATTCTATGCGGTCATTGGTGTGATCGACACCTTAGGGACATATTTCAAGCATTAGCGGCGCGCCCTATCAGCCCGGGTAGCAAGCCCTGCTGGAGGTCCCACAATGCATCGTGACGAGCACGAATCAAATATTTCCCTCCGGATCGATACGGTTCCAGTGCCCCGGAAAGCCGTTTCGAGGAAATGCCAAACCTTGTGCACAAGTTGTCCCAGACCATGCAAATGCATGAACAATTCATATTATCATACAATGCATCGAAATAAATAAAGAAGTAAAGCAGCAATATATATCTTATGCAACAGTTCATATTTTCTCAATGCGGTGTTCCGATTTTGGTATCCCATAGGTCCAAACTCCATCTGAGGCACTAGGCCGCCACCAACAACCAATTTCCCTTCGTAAACAAACTCAAGTTATAAGGTGTACAAGCATATAGTAAAATTAGTCTACAAATCCCATGTTCCTTTCTTAGTGGCTGGCATGCATTGTGGCAAGGATTTCCTAGGCGTCCAACCGGGCATCATCGAGTGAACGTTTGAAACATTAGAGATGTGGGCGTGAAGAAGTAGGAAAGAAGGGTCCAAACCACTCACTGGTTAAGGAAAAAGGTAGCTGAAACACGAATCCCGTCTAGCGACGATCAAACGTCAGTTACGCGGACCTGCACAGCACGAGCACCAATTAGAAATCTTGTCTATCCTTTCTTGCCGAACTCCCCAAGAATCAAAGCTCCAAACGATAAAACCAGCAGCGAAAATCAAGCAAATCGAAAGCAACACCAAATCAAAATCCCAAAGCGGCAATCAAGAAAACCAAGCAACCAAACACGAAAACTATTGGACTCGTTTCAATAGAGGCCTTTCCATGAGTTGGAAAGGATCATCGCATTTCGTCCGTGGCAAGAAGATGCCGAAGATCTAAGCTACGACTCAGACGGACTAGCCACAAGCCCAATTACGTAGTGCACATCCCGGTCGGATCTGGATTTGAGGCACTACACCACCTCCCCGCAGTTGTAGTACTGCCGGGGTCTCCCTTAGGTCATGTGCCGTCTGAATTGGCAACCGTCAGTGCTGACTTCACTTCAGGATAACCACATGTACCTGCCTGCAGTTTGATGCCAGTCTCCTCCTGGATCATGGCCGAGATAGCCTCCTCAAGTGTAGGGATCTTCGGTTGGGCTAGAAGTAGTGCTGTCATCTGAGCAAACACTGCGGCCAGCCCCTTAAGAAACTTCATCGTCCTCTCCTGCAGACATACATATCTTTCCTTACACTTCGGGTCCTCGCAACTCGTCCGATATGAGGAGTGATCATAATCCAACCACAGACGTTTAGCATACTCCTGCACCCTCCCCCTTGATCTGGAAAATTCTCAAGTTATTTTTGACACCATCGTAGGTCCTCCTCAACTTCTCCCACACGTCCTTTACTGGACTAAAGAATTGAGGAGCCAAATATATATCACCATATGAGTGGACTTTCACTCGTCGCGTCCTGCCGAACCCTCATCCGGCTCTGTCTTCTCTCCTGACAAGAAACCCTCCAGGTTCTTCCCTGCGAGGGTTCTCCTCACCCGTCGTGACCAACTCAGGTAGGTGGCCGGTCCATCAAGCTTCAGATCGATGGAGGGAAGCTCCAACTTCGTCGGTGTTCGTGTCGCGCTCTCACCAGCCGACAGTTTCATCAGCTTTATCAACGTTGCGACCTCTGTACGGTCCAACTTCTTGATGATCTTCTCCATCGATCCCCCTCTTCTCCGATCACCTCATACCCGTCTCACGATTCACGTTCGTCCTACTTCGTCCTCTCCTAGACCCGATCATGCCTCTCCCCCATCGGATCTAGGCCTTCGATGTCAACGTCCGGAACGACCAGCAGGAGACGCCGGTAACCACGACAGAAGGCTCCTGGGGCTCCGTAGGAGTCGCGGTGGTGGCAGAAGTGTCTTGGCGGCGGCTGCGATGGTGGTGGTGGACGAGCGGTGCGGCGGCGGCGGTGGTGGGCGAGCAGTGCGGTAGCGACGGTGGGCGAGCGGTGCAGCAGCGGTGGTTGCGGCTAGGATTTTGCGGATAGGGTTTGTAGCGGCTAGGATTTGTGCTCTGATACCATGTAGAATATTTGGAGTTCATTTTTATCATTCTAATCTCTTGGCTATATATATATATATATATATATATATATATATATAGCCTTACAACCCTCCATGTTACATAAAATCCCCTAATACGTATAATATACCAACAGAGGGAATAGGGATCGAACCATTTTTAGAGGTATTTACATTTGTAGCTCGGAACTTGATGCTTTATGGCCTTTGGTTTGAAACAAGGAAAGTGGAGTATGAGATAGACCATTAAAAGAGCAATTTGTGAAGCTTCTCCAGAAAGTTGATTCTTATAATTCTCTTTTTTTTTTATTGTTGTGAGCTGTCGTGTATAAGCTGTAAGCAGGGGCGCCTACCATAGGCAGAGGGTGGGCGACCACAACTGTGTTTTCGGTTCTACTTCATTTTTTTAGAATTCAACCTCAACATAATGGCCAAGTCGACAATTGATGAGGTTATAAGCTGGTATTGAGTTCAATACTCAATACCCACATCACGATTTATTTCTAATTACTCTTCTTTTAATATAGATTTCTATATACTTCCCCCTTAAATTTTAAGTTGGGTTATTTACACTAATTATTCCTAAGTTTTGGACTTATTATACAGGGTATCCCTACTTTTAAACTAATTACACTGACCATCCCTCCCTTTAGAAAATAAAATAAAAATAGGGGTAGTTAGTGTTATAACTTTTCATTTTTATCTTAAAGTCGGGGTACCCCGTGTAATAAACATAAAACATAGGGATGGTCAGTGTAATTAGTTTAAAAATAGGAGTACCTCGTGTAATAAGTCTAAAACTTAGAGGTAATTAGTGTAAATTACCCTTTTAAGTTAATGTAGTTTTGCTCCCCCTCGAATGCCCCTTGAATGTTGAGTTTATACACTCCCGCTCCCTATGGAAAAGTTTCTGCATCTACTACTGGAAGTAAGCATGCATTTTGCATTTCATGTATTCCACACTTAATCATTTTAATGTCCTTATCTATGTTTACTAATTAAAATTAAATTTAACATGGATAGTTAGGTAATTACGTATAGAAAAAAAAGTAGTAGTTTGCTCGTCCGAACTAGTATGAAATATAGACTAGTAATTGTAGAGCTAAAAGTTGTTTCCTAAAGTTTGTAGAAAATACACTGTTCTAAATTGCGGTCTAGGCAGCCTCCGGCCGCAACGGAAACCCCCTAGGCGCTAGGCGTGCCTAGGCAGGCCGAGGCGGTCCTAGACGGCCTGTTCGGTTTTGAAATTTCAAAAAAAATAATCAATTTTTTTTTTTTCAAAACTTACCTCGACGGTGGCGGCTGCGGCGCGGGATGGTGGTGGTGGTGTTGCTGCTGCTGCTGCTAGTGGTGGTGGTGCTGTTGTTGCTGCTGCTGCTGCTAGTGGTGATGGTGCCGGTGGTGGTGCCGTGTGGTGGTGGTGTTGCTGGTGGTGGTGGTGGTGATTGGACCTTGATGATGTTGTTCTTGGCCAGCATAAAGCTAGCCCAACAGAGAAGATTGGTCCTTACATGGATTCTTTGACTCTAACCATCTTTGCTTCTGCTGCTGTATATATTGACAATGCACGATGGGATGGTGTACCATTCTTGATCAAAGCTGGCCTGGGGCTCATCAAACACTGGTTAGTTTAGAAGCTCTACTTAAACGCTTGATGTTTATCTTTCTTTGCCAGCTCATTTCTTAAATATTTCTTGGAATAATGATCATTTTTGTTAGCCTTTATTAAGACTAGAGAATCCATATAGGTGATAAATATTGATATTTTTTTGCATGAGAATTCACTTGGAACCAATCTGGACACTGTCTAGGGAATCCACTTTTGGGGGTTCCATATCAGTATCATTTTGTTAAAGATTGATCTTAATTGATCAAGTGAACTATTAAGTTAGGTTTAATTATGATCTGTGTCAGTCCATACTTGTGACTGCTAGACTCCTGTTAAATAATTTTATGCACTTATAAAACTTGAAGGGGTTCTGTTCCTCTTGTCATGATTTTTGCACTCAATAGTAGAATATTATAGGAGGCTGTTTAATTGCACTCTGGTAGGTTCTATAGGCTGCATGTAGTTCGTGATTTGGGTTTCTCATTTATTCCTTAGTTAAGCCTCTACTTCTAGGGTTCAAAATGTAACTCAGTTTATTTAGCGCTCATAACGTCATATAGTTTCGTACCTCCTGCTCTGTAAAGTTTTGACAAGTTTATTTAGCCTCAACCAACTTAATGATGAGTTCGTTTTCAGTTTACCATCATTTTCCTACTAACACTCTTGGCACATTTCCTTGGGGATTCTTCTTCAATTTGCTATTTCTTCTCTTATTGTGTGCATTAGAAGATGAAATACTCTTAAGTTGCAGTCCGCCATCTTCATTTTGTCTACTCTTTGTCATTCTAGGCAAGTGTTTCTACTTCTCTTGGTTGACGATATTACCTGAGGAATTGCTGGGTTTCACAGCTGGCAACATGGTTTCTTGCTCTCCAGGCTTGCCATTGCCGATAAATAGCTGCTTCACGTAGGATTTAGCACCACCTTGCCATAAATCCCTCAAATTCTTAGTTAAGACCATAGTTTAAAGTATCGGCCGATACCGATCCGATACAGCCGATACCGATACAGTTTGGCATGTCCCGATCCGATACCGACCGATACCCGATACTGGCCGATACCGACATTAGGGGTCTCTTTTCCAGTCAATTCGGCAAAAAAATTTGAATTAAAAAGACCAATTAGAAAGGATGTAAAAGCATAGTAAGGTTGTAAAAACATATAAAAGAGGAAAACTTATCTATCGCATATAAATCAATCGACAAGGATGACTACTATTTCATTCAATATCAAAATACTAAGAAACAATACTGAAAATACTTTAAATTATGTATAAATGTATAAAATATATTCTCTAAAATGTTAATAATTTACTAATAGTTGTTTGCTTTCCGATACCAAAAAATCCGATACTCTGATCCGAAACCGCCGATACTACCGATACCGCCGATCCCGATACGCATAGGAATGGTCCGATACCGATTCCGATACCGATACTTTGAACCTTGGTTAAGACACCTTGAATTGGAGTTTTGTTTGCTCCAAACAATTACCATTCTGATAGACAATACCTTGACTTAAAACAATTATTCTCTCTTTTCCCTCACCCCTTTCTCAGCTTCCTAGCAATCATGTAACGTGCTTAAACTAGCAAACTGAAATACGAAATTCATGTAGTGAATTGGCATGTAGGAAACAGAACAAAACGGTTTATGGTCCCAGAGATCAAAGGAACTTGTGTGTGGTAAGTACTAGTAGTAGAATGTGGGATAAGAGAACCCGTATATTTGGAGCTGTGTTCTCAGTATAAATGTTAACCGAATAAACAAGCAGGATGGCACAAGCCTCTGACACTGGAGTTGGGAATTTATGCCTATTCAGAGAAACCTATATGATGTGAGATGACAGCAATAAGAGCCACAGAAAAGCATTAAGATAACATGTTCAAGTACTCGCACACAATAACAGATGCACAATAAGTAAACATATTAGCAAGGAAGGAGACCCAACTTTTAATAGTAGTAGAACTGCAATACAATGGCACTTTTGAACCTTCTGTATTGTGCAAGAATCCAAATCCCTTGTTAGCATTGTAGTGTTGAAATACGTATCCAAGTTCACCATGTTCCAGGTAACATCTATGATGAACGCATTGGCCATAACATCGCCCCCGCCACCAATGAACCGATTCTCCGTGACCCCTCCGCCTGATGAAGCGATTCTCATGAAGGTCAACAATAAGGTCCCAGGGCTTGGGTTGCAGTTGGATGCTTCAGACTGAATTTACTTAACGAGGATTAGTATGATCTTTGTTTTCATAATCTATTGGCAAAGGAATCTAAGTTTCTTGGCAAGTTCTGAGATTAAGTGATCGCGTAGTCTGACTAAAACACAATATTTGAACATAAACAATTTTACAGCACACATTTGTAAGATTTCCTGTATATCTATGTAACTGACACTTAGTTCAAGTAACTATTACATAACTATATGGTAGAGGTATTCATGAAATAGATGAAAAAGAGTATATATATATATATATATATATATATATATATATATATATATATATAGAGAGAGAGAGAGAGAGAGAGAGAGAGAGAGAGAGAGAGAGAGAGAGAGAGTTGTGAGGTTTTGTCATGCACTTTTTTTATATATAACTCTAGGGTGGAAGTCTAGGAATTTAAACGGTAGCATGGAAATCTAGAAAACCTTAAATTATAGGCTTGTTTCTTGCAATGCAATTTACCTATTTATACATAGTGATAATAATAATGCATTTGGTTTGTCAAATCATGTTCAGTCTGGCACACATTTGGCTCATTCTAGTCATCGTGTTCTCATCCTAACTGTCAACAAACTGTTTTCTAATACACACATACATTTAATAAATAGTATGGATGAATTAATATATAGTGTCTCCTTCGTCTAGTAGTGTAGTAGTTTTTATTCTAGGTATCATGTCTGACCCTTGAATCTGATGCATCTTTTTCTAGAAAGTGTGTGAGTCCTCTTGGCTTTTGTTATCTAGCAACTTAATTAGACATACTTTTGTATAATATTTGCATGCTATTTACATCATTCATAATATTCTTCATAAACGAATTACTTACTGTGTTGTACCCTCCCCACCCCCCACCACACACACCACCAATGTCAAGTTCATTATTGTAGTGCATGGATTTGCTAGCTAGTTAAGATTAAGAAACTCCAAAAGCTTATTGTTGGAATAATATAAATATTTAATCCCAGCCCTCGCTAGAACTCTAGAGTTTTGTAGCGTGGTTGTTTGTAAATGGAGTCACGTGCAACAGTTGTTGCACCATTTACATCATTTATGATGTTTGGTTTGATGCTATGTTTCAAGAATACAAACATGAATATGGATAAGGACATGATACTAGTATGGGATACATACATTTTCAAATAGGTAGACCGTACGATAAGGGTGCATACACGATGTAGATATAACACCATTTTCACGTGTTCGTGCAACTTTGATGTAAATGCTGAAATTTGTGCAACAAGTGTTGCATCAATCCTCCAACTACTTCAACATTTTTTCAGCCAAATAGACGCAACACCACTTACAACATTTATTACACCAGTTACATCATTTCCAATTATTCTCTTTACATTAAATATCATAATGGCACAATCAAACAATGAATTTCTATGTACAACAAAAAGAGTTGCAAAATAGCATCCTAATTACATCATTTTAAACAATGAATTTATAAATCCCACTAAAACCTTTATATGCAACCAAACAATGGATTTGCAACACCTTTACAACAAGTAATGCTACATTGAGCAAATGTTGCATAGATTTTCCCTTTACGGGCAACCAAACAGTCCCTAAGCTTCAAATTGCCACATAGATGGTTGTTGCATGAACACATTGATTATGAAAAAGTCTAATGTCTCCATACTAGAAAGCAATCTCTCGCGGGGAAGCTTTTTGAATAACTATAATTTTCTTTTAGGTTTATACTTTATAAGAACATTTTTTTTAGATTACATTTTTTGTTGAAGTTCTTATAATGTTAGATAAATAATAAACTTATTCAAATTGTGATTAGACTTTGTAATGTTGAGTAGGGCATGGTTCTTGGGCTTGATTAATATTTAATCTTAAATACAATCATTTAGTGAAACTACTTTATTGTCATTTGTAAGTATAATCCTCCCTTTAGGCGACTTCAGATTATAAGCCGTCCCAAGGCGATAAAGTTTTACTAGCTAACATCCGAAGTCCGAATGTTCAACTAGAACCATATTAAGCTTTTTATAACTTCCTAAATGAGTATGACAAACATATAACATTATAACTGATACCATCTACTATGTGTGGACTTAGTTATCTTGTCATCTGGACTCATCCTTGCAGATGATGTTTACTTGTCCATTTCTTTGTATCTAAAATATTGGATTTAGGCTTTTACTCGACCTTCAACGAATCAAGATATACCTACATTTTTCTTTAGTTTTCACTTCTCCCCTTAATCCACTCAGTAAAGCATATTATTTTTAAGCCTCTCCTCTCCCTCGTGTTTACACAGTAAATATGGGAAGTTCTACTTGTACTGCAGCCCTGCAATGGTATAGCATTAGCTCAAATGGTTTCCAAAGACGTGAATCCCAAATGAGTTGGCACGCCAAAAGTGAAGATATGGTCTTGTTCTTTTGGCCACCTCTCTTGGGAAGCACTTTATAAGCAAGCATCTGGGACATGCAACATTACTCTGACCAAATCAATGACAATAACAATGCTGCCAGCCAAATCAAAAGAAAGAACCCACACAGACACCAACTCAAAGTGAGGACCATCATATCTTTCTTTCGTTGTCTCAATCCATGTTTAGTCTGAGATCTCGCCTACCACTCATCCTAGTAGCATCTTAGCTTACTATCTTACCATTCCTAACAGTTCCACCCATCAATCCCTATTGAACATGTCAAACAACCTTTGGAATTCCACCTCATTTTATCCTAGCTAGCACTAATTTGTTGGAAGACACTCGTTTCTTACAATTTCTCATATTGCACCTTGCCCATACAACATTCTCATTTCATGCACACTCGTTATAGTGCACTTATTGCTCTGTGATTTTCGATTAATACAACATAGCTGGTCTTGTAGCTAGTTGAATAACCTATATAAATTAATGGTTATTTAGGTCACTAGAACTCTTATTAACTTCACTTTCAAGCTGCTCTAGTTTTATGGACATCCTCATCAATGCTTCTTCCCAACCAAAGATGTTTCTATTTAGGACATTAGCCGAGAATTTTAAATCTTTGTTATCATGATTAGGAGTGCTTGGGGAAGTTAGGACAACTGTCATAATTGTTGGAAAGCATAATCACTCTTTTGACTGGTATGGATACTGCAACCTATTATCCACCCTTCAAGAGTTCAACCCACCAACTTTGTTATCATGATTAGGAGTGCTTGGGGAAGTTAGGATTACTGTCATAATTGTTGGAAAGCATAATCACTCTTTTGACTGGTATGGATACTGCAACCTATTATCCACCCTTCAAGAGTTCAACCCACCAAACTTTTACTCCTTTTTACTGCTTTAGGTGGTATTGCTCTAGAAGGGTTTGGAGTGTTAGCCATGCTGGGTGTGGGTTATCAAGGGTCGACTCATTAATTAACATGTAATGAGTATAGAGTGCTGACTGAAGCTTGCTTATAGTTAGCTTGTAATGATTATCTGGTTGCAATCTAAATCACCTAGTATATGTTTAGAACCAAAGTGGAAATCCATATATGACATTCCGATTTTGTGCCAGTAACTTGTGTATGAACAAGGTGATTCTAACTTTTGTTGGTGTTGACAGAAACACATTACCGCGCTTCTTGTAAGCATGGTGAGAGAGCAATTCAAGAAAAACAAGAATGAAACTGATCCTGAGAAAGTACAGAAATTGAAGGATGAGTAATTGGACAGTACAAACTGTCAAATATAATCTTTACTCGCCTCGGTCATTTCTGGTCTCTTACTAACGACTGCTCTACAGTGCTGCAAGGGGCCTAATTAATGATATCCTTTATGAGTCGGAGAGAATGACTGGGCGCAAGTTCTCCGGTAGTGCATAACTTCGTGAAGCATCATGAGTTGGCTGGGGGCCATAAGCACTGGAGTTGGCAAAGCGTAATGAAGAGGCATGCTTGCTTGCGAAAGCCAACTGTATGTTTCTGTTTTGTTTCTTCTTCTTTTCAGTTTTTAAGGAAGGCTGTAGGCGAGGTTTGTTTATGTTTTGAAAATAACAGATCATTAGTTTTCACTGTTCTGATCCAGTTCAACGAGTATCATCAGTTGACTTTATTCTGATAAGCTTTGACGAGAATTTGGTCCTTTGTTGGAATTAGGTTTACTTTATATATATTTATATATAATCTTTCATATTATGAAAGAGGATCCATCACTTTGGATAATGAGCCCGTTGTATATCTTGGTATTTCTTTTTGCCCTCGGTGCAATGATATGCTTGGAGATCTATGTAAAACAGGATTTTTTTTTAATTTATTTTTTTCATTCTAAGATCCCTAATTGTATGTAAATAGAGAAATTTGGAGAATTTGCTATCAAGGAGATGGAAACGCCAAGTGATTTAGCGTTGTAGGAATATAGAAAGGTCAAGTGAGTTAGCATTCTTTTTATTTTATGCCCATAGCGTCCTCTCATTTGGCGTTTTATGTCCCTCTCGTATTAGTGCACCCTGTCCGTATTATTCCCATAAGCTCGATCATTTTCTATGAGATGTAACTTTGTCCTGCGACTTCCGTTTCTCGATCCGTTCTTAGGTATATATTGTTTCTCTTTCTTATTATCTTTGATCTGTGGTTGGATCGTCTAGATTCTAACATTATGTACGATCCTAGACTTTACCTATTGTCCAAATTTGATTATATAATTTGTTTGGAAGATCCAACTAGGGATGAGTATTCGGTTTATTCGGTTTCAACCGAACTGAAATAATTAAAATCGAAATTCTAAAAACTCTAAAACCGCAATCGAACCAAACCAAATAAGTTATTCGGTTTCTTCGGTTGGACTATTATTATTGTTAATAGATTGGCCCAAAATTAGAATTGTAGTTAAATTATATTAAATTTTAATTATATATATATATATATATATATATATATATATATATATATATATATATAAATTTATTGTATTTCAAAGTTTTATCCAAAGTTGGACTAATTATTAAATTACCAAAGTTTGGCTTCACACACACACGCACACAATATATATATATATATATTGTTTTCAAAATATACACATTTTTAATCATAAAAAATATATGGAATTAAGAGAATTTACATAATTGTATAAGTTTTATTCGGTTTTTTGGTTTTTGATCGAAACTGAAACCCAAAACCGAAATCGAATATTTTTTTCTAATATTTTCATGATCGAAACCAAACCGATTTTTTTTTCAAACCGAACAGAATCTCTTGTTTGGTTCGATTTTCGGTCCAAAATCGAATAATCCCCCCCCCTCCCCCCCCCCCCCCCCCCCCACAATATCAAACTATTGGTTCTTCAATCCGTTAGCTCCATTGCGATCGTAGAAACTTGTTACCTTATGAGAGTATGAGACCAAGTTTCATAGCATTTGGATATTATTTGATGGATCAAATAACTTTACCTTTGTTTGTGTAATTAATTTGTATCATGTTTGTATTTTGAAATCTGTATGCCAAAACTGAGATATGTCGATTCCAGTAATTTTGTATCCCTAAAATTGACAAAGTAGCTGTACGGATTATCGAAATAAGATCGTTAACCATGTGGTTAACCATCTTGTCTCGATTTGTGTGTCGTAGATTTTGTTGCACGAATTACGAGATACAAATTTGGTATATTGAACTTAATACTTATAAATCAAAATATAAATGAATAACTATTGATAAATAGAAACTGGGACAACTTAGATCTAGATGGCATAGTCAATAAACAACTTAGGTGACCTAGATGATGGGGCAACATAAACCGATCCACTTTCCTAGTTAGAAGTTTGTTTGAATGTGTATATATTATTGTGTAATACGTGCTTGTTTCTTATTGGGCTCGATATATTTCATACGGATCATAGTTCATTGGTTTGTGATTAGACTTGGGTAGACTTTGGTCTCGCAAACTCAACATGTTTGGAGGACGTGAAGCTTTACAAGCCATCAACAAAATGTCTCGATTCACTTTCGTCATCATATGCGGTGGAATCCGGAAACCTGGGGTCTAAGCAATCTCTATCGGTACTTCTGGAATGAAGACACCGTGAAGGGAGGGATGAGTCCGAATGCCCACGGGAGGATATCTTCTAGGTCTTAGTCCAATAGAACCAATGGAAGAACTCAAGACAAGTATATCTTATCTAATTGATTTACAATATTTACATGTTTTATATATCTTATCAATTGTTCGCTTAATATATTTGTTACATGTATCACCTGTTTCATTTCGGTTTACTTACATGATTATTCATGTTGATACATATTAGGCACGATACACGAATTCATATTACATTGCATACTAGGTGACTCGTATTCAACATGTGATATTTACTTACTTGTTTGTGTATTCCCGACGGAAATATATACATTATTGACTTGACTTATTAATTATTAGAGTCAAACTAGACGTGTCGTGGATTCGTCTGTGGCGTGCGGTGGAAAGAGCAGTCATTAGGCTTATGAGCTACTTTTTCACATTGTTATCGCTGCCTCATTACCAGAGCTGCAGAGTTTTCATGGTTACCATAGCTCCCTTTCAGGGACTATCATCGTTACCGGAGTCTCTTACGAGAGGTTCAAAGTACATCGTAACAGCTCATGCGTGCGAACGTTATCCTCAATTGCATGTTAGATAGACTGGTTATTAGTAGTTGTGCCTTGATCACTTGTTTATTCTTTTGCATGTTATTTATTGTACTTCATTGCGACATGTGTATCATGCATCTTGCTACGTTCCTCTGAGGACATGGTTCATGTTATTATGGAGCTTCTATTATGAGATTGTAGGGTTTGGATTCTGCAGGTTTTCAAGTATTGTACTCGTTGTCTTCTTTATTTTTCCGAAGTTATTTCTATTCTATATATCCTATTCTTATAGATAGATTTGTAGATGTATAAGCATGGAGTTACGGATAGTTGATTCAATCCAGACAGCGTATACACATTCGAGTTGGACTGTAGTCCATTTGAATCTTAGTTGGTCATTGTCGTATGGTCTAGTACCACATATTTTAGAATTGGGACGTGAGAACTCCCGGACCCGACCTATTGTTGTTACGAGCGAGTCGTGTACCGGTTAATTCAAATTCGTTAGTAGTAAGATATGTATTGTGATATGAGATACTTAGTTATCGATTACACTGGATTCGTACTCAACTGGTACATACGGTATCACTGGACGAGGAGGACACTCACTACACGTATGGACCACTGTACTTTTCGGTGAATTGTAGACTCCGAAGGAGCTACGAGAGTGATAACCCTTGTATTTAGATGTCCTCTAGCATTCTAGGAACGCTATGCTATTCGAAGAAGTACAAAACCGAACGAGCACCCTCCGATCATCATCAATATATAAAGAAGAAACCACTTTAGTTCATCTGAACGTCGATCAACAGAAAGCAGTAAAGCTGCATTTGCCCATTTGACAGTTGGTTCCATTCTGGATTTTTTTTTTTCCAAAAAATTTACTGTACCGATAATAAATTTATATTAATTAAATATAGCAATAGAAGTTTGATAAATTTTAAAATTACGATAGGAATTGTCCAGTTGGGTTGGCAAAAATTCGGATAACTTGATTTTTGCCAACCCATCTGGCGAAAATCCGACGTGGCAAAAAAAAAAAAAAAAAAAAATCCAAAAACCATATTTTCGCCAACAGAGTTAGCAAAAAATTGGATTCCCAAATTTTTACCAACTCAGTTGGCAAAAATTGGGTCCTTGATTTTTTTTTGGTTTTTTTATTTGATTTTTTGTTTAGGGGTTTGTTTGGTTTGGTTTTTTTTTTTTTTTTTTTTTTGTGTTATTTTTTCTGTGGTTTTTTTGTTTTTTTGTTTTTGTAGGTTTATTTTATAGGTATGTTAATAGTAAGTCTGTATGTTAATAGTAACTGATATAACAATTTCATCGACCTCTCTTGGCTAATTCTCGATAGTTCGGACGATCAATTTCTCTTAGATTGAGTCGATCCCTCTTTTCTCGTGTATTCTCCGGTGCCGCATCATCACCACCTCCTTGATTGTCCTCCACTTGAGATGGCATCGGTGCTGATGGAGTTGTCAAGATACGCGAATAGGTGGTAACGCCGGAGACTCCCAAATTTTTGCCAACTCAGTTGACGAAAATCTGTCTATTTTCGTCCAAAAGTAGAATTTTCGTCAACCCAGTTGGCGAAAATCAAGTTCTCCAAAATTTTGATATGTATCGGAATTTAAAAATTTCCCAAATTTCTATCGTTATATTTAATTAATATAAATTTATTATCGATACAGTAAATTATATATAAAAAATCAAAAAATTAAAATTACCGAAAGTAAAATTTGGATGTCAAAACATCATTTTTTTGCGATCCTAAAAATTTTGGAAGTCCGTCAAACGGTGAAACGGTTTGTCCTGAAGTACTTTTCCATACGGTCATTTTGGAACAAACTGGACCTTGTTTCGATCTCCCAGTCAAAAAATATGATACTTTAAAGTTTTATGTTTTATATTTTTGTCTGTAACATGTACGTCTTACTTCGGATAAAAATTCTCTCTAAACGAATTGTGTTACTCTTGTCGAAAACATACAAATCGACCTATTGTTTGACAAAAAATGATTTCAAAACAAATAGTTATGGCCGTTCGAAGTCTGCTCGACCGCAGACGTAATATTCTTACGGTAGATTTTTTTTTTTTTTTTTTTTTGTTGAATGATAACATATTTTATTTTGGATGTTAAATTTTATTTTATTTTCTAATTTATTTAAAAAAATTATTGCTACAACAACTTTTTTTAAATAGAACTAAACCTAAATAAAAATAAACACAAAAAAACCTAAAAAGACAACCCAAAAAAAAATTCATTGGCATATTTTCGTCAACTCGGTTGACGAAAATTTGGCAAACCCAAATTTGTGCCAACCCTGTTGGTAAAAATTTGAAAATATAAAAAAAATATATATATATATCATTTTATATTTTTGCCAACTCAATTTGCAATATGTATCGTAATTTCAAAATTTTCTAAAACATATTTAATTAATATAAATTTATTATCGGTGAGGTTACCAGAGTACAATTCACTTTCTACAAAGAGAGAGAGTTATACGTAGCTCTGCAATCAACCATCAGTTGGGCTTCCAAACCGAGAAGAAGAAGAAGAAGATTCAGGCACTGCAGAAATAATCAAGACTAACGGGAGGCTTCGAGTACTCCTTGGAAAATATTTTGGAGGCAACTACAGCGTTAGCCGCCTCAGTGTAATGAACCCCATCCCAGCTAATGTACTGAGAACCAACTGGGCAGACTTGGCATCCGGGAGACCCGCACCTCCTGCTCGAATTGAAGTTATACGGCGGACCGCCATAGCCGCAACATACCATTAGCGGACTCTCAAAACCTGCAAAAGAGAGTGATTAACTGATCGATCATCGTCCATCTCTAGTTACAGAATGAATTTAATAAATTTTGAGCTTACCATATGTCAAATAATTGGCTATAAGATCGTACTTGATCGAGTACATATCGATGTAAACTATGGCAGCATTCTTCAGTTCGGAGCTCAGTTCATCACAAACGTCGCTCAACCTCGAATTCAACACTTTAGATCCACGATTCAGGGCCATCAGGCATCCGTATGGGTCAAGATCCGTATCGTCTTTCCTCAGCGACAACCTATCGGGCAAGCATCCGAACGGACCGGTGTTGTGTATCCAAAAGTTCTTGCCTCCGTTGTCGTATATTGTCTGCATATGTGAACAAGATGAGCATGACATTAACAATCAAATGAATTGAAGTCACGGAAAATTGCATCTGAAAGTGACCGTGGTTTCAAATTAAAGACTTTATACTATTATGGCTAAATTTCTAACTTGATACTCTCTGACTATGCAAAATTTTCAATTTGATACTCTAAACTTTAAAACTTGACAAGTTAACATCATCAACTATTGAATATTTTCAAGTTTATACTCTCCGTCAACTAGGGGTTAACTTTTTCGTTAAAAAAAAAAGATCAAATTATCCTCACCCAGCTCTCCTTTTCTCTCCCATCCCGTTAAAAAAATGGCCAAATTACCCCTCCTCCGTCCCACCGCTGCCGCACCCCCCAACCCCAGTTGCCCCCCTCCTCCCCTACTGTCGTCGCCACTCCCTTGTCCCGTTGCTGTCGTCGCCGCCGCATGTTGCTACTAAGAGGGAGGGAGGGGGGGGGGGGGGATGGAGGTATTTTTATCATTTAACATTTTTCGTTAACAATGTTAGGATATTAAGTTGTACAATTATAGTTGATGTATTAAGTTGTCTAATTTTAAAATTTTAGATATCAAGTTGAAAAACTTGGATAGTTGAGGGTATCATGTTGAAATTTAGCCTCCTATTATTAACAAATTAATGGTTGGAGTTCAACACATGAACTGGAATAGTTGCTAGTAGAGGCTCATAATCATCCATGTCCACATATTTATAGGAGTGTAACCTCTTACTTTAAGACTATATGCTTCCTTAAAAAGGAAAAAAAAAAAGGAAAAAAAAAAAAAGGAAGACTATATGCCTCCGTAAAAGAAAAAAAAGAGAAAGAAAAAAGAAAAAAAAGGAATAAAAAGTCAAAAAAGGGAACTATAATTGTAAATGAAGCTTTTACAATGTCTAAAGATTTTCAAAGTGGGTTATCAAAACTATACTTAATTTATAAGGGAAGCTATAAATTTTCTAAAAGTGTAATAAATTAAGAAAAGTTTCGGTAACTCATCTTGAAAATTATTGAATATTGTAAAAAATTTCTTGACAATTTTAATTTTTTAAAGAGAGCAACATCGTTTTTAAGATATTCATTAATGACCATTTATTGTCTAGGCTCGAAGTGTTATTCTTACACCACTCTCTTGGTGGTAAAGAAGAGCAAGACTTGCCTGTATAGCGTTCTTTATCTCAGCAACAACTGAGTTAATTTTCTCACTGAAGTTCAACGAAGCAAAGGCGCCATACAGATCATTCTGGCCTATGTCAAACATGTAGAGCGCGCTCTGAAAGCCCTCCTCGCTGATCATATCTTTCGAACCTATGCCAGAGTTTTCGCTACGAAGTTAAGCCATGTTCGTATCGGTTATGATAAGTAGCCAGGAAAACATTTTCAGGCCAGAACAAGAACTTACCTTGATCCAAAAGTTCCAAAGACCGCGATTTGAAACGAAGGAACTGAAGCACTTGAACGTGCAAAGATACAGGATTCGAAGCAGAAGCTTGCGTTCCAGAACCAGCGATAGCAAAATCTGCCCCGTGCTTAAAAACTGAACCTAAAGCCTCCAGGTAAGGGCTCAAGTAGCTTATGTTCAGGCTTTCACCTGTGAAACAAATCAACAATATTGATTTTATTAATGAATGATATATAAAAGTCATACAACAGAACGGATACGTATCGGTACAGGAGAAGGAATATGTATCTATATAGAAGAAGTAATCCATATCCGTATATACATAAAGATAGAATTGAATCTAATCTTAAATCTAATCATATCTTAACAACCTGCACCAGTAGCTTATCAGTTCAAAAGCTTATTTGGTTCGAGTAATGAAGGCATTCAAGAAATAGATATGGGCAAGATTGAGAAAATTAAGTACTCACATAGGAAATCAATGACGAGGCGGCCATCGCATAACCTGCCACTGCCAGTGTGCTGGTGGAAGAGCCTACCGTGGGGAGGAGGTACATTGATACCGAGCCCGTACATAATGCCTCCGGTGTCGGAGTTGGAGTCTCCGAAGTTGAACACGACCGCTTTGCTCGCACATTCTGACACTACCAGCGCCGGCAGCACGAGCCAAGACAGCAGTATCACAGGACTCATAGTAGCAGCAGCAGCAGCAGAAACTCAAGCATATGATGACAAAATTGGATACTGAACATTCTCCTATCCCGTTGTGCTCTTATTCTGTGTATCCCTGCTGTATTGCACTAGTGGCTTGGACCATCCAATATTGCTGTAAACCAAAGACTGGAGACAAGAAAGTGTGGCTACTTTTGATTTATTCTGTGATCTGATTCTATACAAGTCCACTGCACTATGAAAAGGGGAAGGAAGGCATGTGATGTTATCACGAGGAAGATATTGACAGTAAAAATATGACTATGAAGCAGCAGTTATGGGACTAACTATAATAAAAATACATCTACCAAAAATATTAGCAGCAATAAAACCATGTTAACTTACACCACTGTTCCTGGCTTAACATCTGGATTAAGTACACACACAGGTTCAGATCACCCAGTTCTCTGCAATTGCACGCCTACTCATTCACTGTGCAGAAAGAAAATAAAGGTAGAAACAAAACAGCCACAAAGTAAACACAATCCTTGGCTGTGCTTGGTATAGATATTGCAATACTGCCAAGAATTCCATATTTCCCGATATCAAATTCCAGGGAATTATATTCCTATTGCTGTGTATGGCATAATAACTGATATCAACCAGGTTTTCTTTTCTTTTCTTGTCCTTGTGTGTGTGTGTGTGTGTGTCATGGCGAGGGTTCTGGCTGTTGGATACAGCTGCCGCTGTGCAAAAACCAACTTCCTCTATTTCTGACCGTTTCCCATATTTAATTTTTGAACGTTAGAAATTTATTCCATGTTTATTGTCTCCAACGGACAAATAGTGTTTAGCCCATTTCTTCTTGGATACCTTCATTATTTTCATAAATTCTTGGGTTATGGCATACCACTATATATATATTCCATAGTCCTTTGGCTGAGGTACAAGAAAAGAGAAAAAACCAATCCTCAAACTATGTCCAAATCCCGTCTCGCTTTCTTCATAAAAAAATCCGTTCAAATCTTATTCTTCTAAATTGTTGGGCAAGCTAAGTTCGTATCACTCTAGCACGGGAGGTTTTACCACTAGGAGAATTCGAGAAAAGTTTGCACATAGACCTCGGATAAACTCTTAGGATAGTACGTAGTGCACGACTTTCCCATAGGCTGGTAACAATCTTTTTTATTTTGTTTACAGGTTTGCAAAAGTTAAAAAAGAAAGACTTTCGATAACACGGGAGGAAGAGGAAGAGGAAGAGGAAAAGGAAGAAAAGAGGAGCAAGAAAGTACCTGGTACGTTTTCCGTGTGAACACATGAAGGATTGAATTGGGATTGGGATAGTTTGAACAATCGCGAAGAAATACAGCACAGAAATATTATTCCTTGGTGTGGCAGAAATAAGATGTCCAAAGGAAACTATTATTCCCAATATTAATATGAATGAGAAGAAAAAAAAAAAGGACCTCCATCCATAACCACTTAACATACACCTCCTAAAAACACCAAAGGAAAAGCTGATAATAAACTTTAAATTTTCTAATAACTCTACGAATTTAAACTGATGCATTCATCTATACTATTTAACTACAATAGCATTGAAGTCCTCTGTCATCAGTCAAAAATTACTGAAAATGAATTTACATTCCAAATCCAATCATAAATGCTACCGTTGAAGATGCATGAATGTATTCTATATTGTTGATATGGTATGTTGGGTGTCATATTTAAGTATAGTATAAGCACATGGGAATATCCTGAGGACATATTTGGGATGCTAGAATATGTCACAGGATATTCCATTATGAGATTATTGTCATAATGATTGAGATCAATGTATTAATGACTGTAAGGCTATATAATGCCAATGAGACAATCAATAAAATAATCAACTAATTTCAATATGGTATCAGAGCCAAGTTTCCACAAACCCTAGCCGTCACCAAGTTTCCACAAACCCACAGGAGGATTTCCTAGATCTCCTCCACCGAACTCTTCCACGCCCCCCCCCCCCTTCTTCCCTTCTCCGCCCTTCGCAGGCCGCCCTTCGCTGTTGCTGCCCCGTCCCGCTACTGCTGTGGCTACTACTACTGCTGCGGCTGCTGCGACTGCTGCTGCTGCGACGGCGGCTGTGACATGCGTGCTGCCGCCTCCTCCGCACCAGCACGAGACCGCGCCTAATATGGATGCCTAGATCTGAAAAAAGGGGGGACATGTTCGGATCTAGGAGCGGACGACGAGGACGAGCGTGAGTCGTGGAGTGGACGTGACGTGATTGGATAGACGACGCATCGATGGAGGAGATCATCAAGAAGCTAGATTCTGCAGAGGTAGCGACGTTGATGAAGTTGTTGACGATGTCGGCTGGTGAAAACATGACACGAACGTAGCCGGAGTTGAAGCTTCCCTCCATCGATCTGAAATTAGATGGACCAGCCACCTATCTGAGTTGGTCACGGCGGGTGAGAATAACCCTCGCATGAAAAAACATAGAGGGGTTCCTGACGGGCGAGGCGACAGAGCCGGACGAGGGCTCGACAGGACGCGATGAGTGGAAGTCCACTCATATGGTGATCTACATCTGGCTTCTCAACTCCTTAGTCCAGTTTATTACCGCCACAGTAGACGGTATTGAGATGGTGAAAGATGTGTAGGAGAAGTTGAGAAGGACCTATGATGGTGTGGGGAACAACTTACGGGTCTTCCAGATAAAGGGGGAGATTGATGACACCGTAGAGGGAGAGAAGACGGTGCAGGAGTATGCCACGGAGTTGGAGCGTCTGTGGTTGGATTATGATCACTCCTCGGATCGGGCGAGCTGCGGGGACCCTAAGTGTAAGGAGAGACAGGTGTGTCTGCATGAGAGGACGATGAAGTTCCTCAAAGGGCTGACTACAGCTTTCGCACAGAGGACGGCCCTACTTCTAGCCCAACCAAAGATCCCTAGCCTTGAGGAGGCTATCTCAGCCATGATCCAGGAGGAGACACGCATCAGACTGCAAGCCGGGACAGGTGGTCCCCCCGAAGCAAAGTCAGCACTAGCGATCACCAGCTCAGGTAACACATGATCTAAGGGAGAGCCCTGGCAGCATAACCGGCAGTGCTACAACTGTGGGGAGATGGGTCATCATCGGTATGCTTGTACCAAACCACCTAGGGAGGTAGATTCAGGTGGTGGACGAGGACCGTTCGGTGGACGAGGATATAATGGAGGACGTGGTCGTGGTCGAAGGGGTAAACGAGGCGGCCGAGGAGGTTATCGGGCGAACCTCCTGATATCAGAAGGGAACGGAGAAGCTGATGGCACATTTACTGTGGAGGACCAGGCACTGGGAAACATGAGGAGTAGAATAGAGGAGGCATCCACCTCATTCTTTGTTAGGGGCAACGCTGCCATGTATGCCCATCCATCAGAAGGTACTGACGAATCACTTGCCCTTGCGTCTATCTCTTCCCTTAAATCATCAGACTGGATTATCGACTCGGGAGCATCTCGGCATGTGACGGGGAATACTAGTGAGTTTTCTTCCTACACTCACCTAGCATCAGCAGACAGCATTCAGACAGCTGATGGCACTTTCCAGCCAGTGGTCGGTAAGGGTACTGTTAATTGTACAGGTTCAGTAAGATTATTCAATGTTTTACATGCTCCATCCTTTTCAGTCAGTCTATTGTCCATTAGTTCTATAATCCTCCAACTTAAATGCATTGTTTCTTTTGATATTCCTAAGGTGACCTTCCAGGAGAAAGGGACAGGACGAAGACTTGGGACTGGCACTTGGCATGAGGGACTGTGGTACCTAGATCGAGAAGGACTGGACTCAACATTGGTATCTATGGCAGAGAAAGCTGGCATGGAAGGACTGCAGCAGAGGACTGAGGATACTTTGATACTCCATCATCGGAGGATGGGACATTCTTCCTTTGATACTCTAAGTAAGTTGTATCCAGAGATTTATGCAAAAACAAATAAAGAAAAATTAGTATGTGATGCGTGCGAGTTAGGAAAACTTACTAGGAGCTCATATGTTGGCACGGGTCATAGGAGCACTTTTGCTTTTGAGGTAGTACATTCTGATGTCTGGGGTCCATGTGCTACTAACACTATGAATGGTTATAAGTACTTTGTTTCTTTCATTGAGTGTGCCTCTCGTGTTATCTGGTTATATTTGATGAAAAATAAAAATGATGTACCTGCTTGTTTTCGGGATTTCCATAAGCATGTCCAGACTCAGTACAAAGCAGTTGTGAAGGTACTGAGGTCTGACAATGGAACGGAGTATACCAACATGACGCTTGCAGAATACCTGTCAGCACACGGAATACAGCATCAGACCACCTGTGCATACACACCAGCACAAAATGGAGTTGCAGAAAGGAAAAACAGACACCTTCTGGAGGTCGCAAGAAGTATGATGATCGACATGAATGTCCCACAGAGTCTGTGGGAGCATGCAGTGTTGACAGCAGCTCAACTCATCAACAGGATGCCCTCGAAGGTCCTCGGATGGAAGTCCCCATGTGAGGTATTGCAAGGCAATAATAGTGGGATACTCCCACTGAAGGTGTTTGGGTGTGTGTGTTTTGTGAAGGACAACAGGCCATCAGTTGGAAAACTTGACCCTCGAGCAGTCAAATGCATCTTCGTAGGCTACTCGGCGACCCAGAAGGGGTATGTGTGCTGGAGTCCAGTAGAGAAGAAAAAGTTTGTCAGTATGGATGTCCACTTTCGGGAGCATGAGCCATACTACCGCCAGGACGGAACTTCACACAACACGCCTAATACTGCGCAAGAGGGGGAGATGGAGAACTTGGTGGTAACCGATTTAGAAGTTTGGCATGGAGGCACGGAGAAGGGACAAGAAGGTAAAGGTGTTAGGCCTACGGCTCAGGGAGAGTTACTTACCTACAGCAGGAGAGAGAAGCAAACTGCAGGACCAGTACCGACAGTGCCAGTGCCAAGTCCCTTGCCTGCGTTCGTCCCAACTCCTGAGGCACCGACACCAACCCCCCTTCAGGTGATACCCCCTCCTTCACAAGATATCATTCCTCCTACTTCTACTCCTCCCACACCACTATCAGTACGGAGGACCACTCGCAGCAATGCAGGAAATCCTCCAAACAGATATAGTTGGGATATTGCTCAGTTTGTTTTTTATGACCATATTCCTTCTTCTCATGGAGCATTTATAGCATCTTTGGATAGTATTACTGTACCTAACAATTGGCAGGTTGCCAAGAACGATCCAAAGTGGAAAGCGGCAAGTGGAAAGCGGCAATGTACGAGGAGTTGGGAGCTCTGGAGAAGAACCACACTTCGGAGCTTGTGAGACTGGCAGAGGAGAAGAGAGCAGTTGGATGCAAGTGGGTATTTACCGTGAAGCAGAACCCAGATGGACAGGTTGAGCGCTACAAAGCTCGACTAGTAGCCAAAGGATACAGTCAGACGTACGGCATCGACTATGACGAGACCTTTGCACCAGTTGCAAAGATGAGCACTGTCAGGACTCTGATTTCTCTGACAGCGAATGGTGGATGGAAACTACACCAACTGGATGTGAAGAATGCGTTTCTTCACGGAGATCTAGTGGAGGAGGTGTACATGGAGATACCACCAGGATTTGGCACCAATCAGACAGTAGGTAAGGTCTGCAGGTTGAAGAAGTCTCTCTATGGACTGAAGCAGTCTCCTCGAGCGTGGTTTGACAGATTCAGAAGGGCGATGATAGAGATGGGATATCAGCAGATCAATGCTGATCATACTGTGTTCTTCCGTCGGAGTGGAGGCCACATCACCATGCTTGCGGTGTATGTGGACGATATGATTATCACAGGAGATGATGAGCAGGAGATCGCCCAACTCAAAGGAAAGCTTGGCAAGGAATTCGATGTGAAGGATCTCGGCCTTCTTCGGTACTTCCTTGGGATTGAGATTGCTCGAGAAGCAGAGGGGATTGTTCTCTCTCAAAGGAAGTATGCACTGGACCTTCTCACAGAAACTGGGATGTTGGGGTGCAAACCTGCAGCGACACCAATAGATCAGAGGTTCAAGATTGATGCTGAGGCTGGAGAACCAGTTGATTGGGACAGATACCAGAGACTAGTTGGCAAGTTGATCTATTTGAGCCACACACGTCCTGATATCTGCTTTGCAGTAAGTGTGGTGAGCCGCTACATGCATGACCCACGGAAGGGTCATATGGATGCAGTGTACCAGATTCTGAGGTACTTGAAAGGTGCTTCCGGGAAGGGACTAATATTCAGGAAGAACAATCACGTGAGCATCGAGGGCTACTGTGATTCTGACTGGGCTAGTTGTGCTGATGACAGGAGGTCTACCTCGGGATATTGCATATTTGTAGGAGGTAACTTGGTCTCCTGGAAGAGTAAGAAGCAGTCTGTGGTGGCCAGATCGACAGCTGAAGCAGAGTACAGAGCTGCTATGGTTGAAGAATATGCTGGTGGAGCTGAAGCTGGATCAAGGAGCCAAGATGAAGCTGTGGTGTGACAATCAGTCAGCTATTAGTATCGCCAACAATCCAGTACAGCATGACAGGACCAAACACATCGAGATTGATAGATTCTTCATCAAAGAGAAGTTGGATAGTGGATTACTGGAGCTTGGCTATGTTCCAACCAGGGATCAAGTAGCAGATGGACTAACCAAGGGACTCGCCTCAGTGAGCATGATTAGAGGATGTGACAAGATGGGCTTAGTGAATATCTTTCACCCATCTTGAGGGGGAGTGTTGATATGGTATGTTGGGTGTCATATTTAAGTATAGTATAAGCACATGGGAATATCCTGAGGACATATTTGGGATGCCAGAATATGTCACATTATATTCCATTATGAGATTATTGTCATAATGATTGAGATCATTGTATTAATGACTGTAAGGCTATATAATGCCAATGAGACAATCAATAAAATAATCAACTAATTTCAACATATATAATCAATGACATTTTTTTTCTCACCCTGCATGCATTTACACGTGCCTACTTTCTCTGGTATCAAAAACAATTCAACTACATAAACTCAAAATAATAACTTGCAATATGGATGTGACACGTAGATTTCACTAATATTGAAAGTGTACTTATTTTACTCTTTAGTCCCTTGAAAAAAATCAAGGGATTCAGGTGTATGTAATCCAACGGATGTTCATGGCCAAGGTTTAAAAATTAGGAACTCATGAGTTCCTACAGGATTTCTTTATCAGAGAAGCTGACTTATGAATTGATTGCTAAGAGTGGATGGGAGACCAAATGAAGCCCTCCCGATGACAAATGTACACAGTAACATTTATCTTGTACATATGAAATGATGTTCGCAAGAAATGACAACTACATCGTGAACCAAGTGTCAAACTGCCTAACGACAATTCACTTCAACACCAAGGGGATTCACAAGAAAACCGAAAATAGAAACTGAATGACAAGAAACATGGCAATCTAATTTTAGCATTTGTATTTGATTCGGTTCATGTAAATAATGTTTCATGATCACACTTAACAATTACATCTTAAAATAAAACCATAGTTCAGTTCAACAGTAAGTTGATCCATAACAAAATGGAAGGTGGAAGCAGTGACAATAAAATATGACTGCAATTTGAACAACTGTATTTGATTCTATTGATGTCAAAAAAAAGTACGAGAAAATAAACTCTAAACATCACAGATAAAAAAGAATCTACCCCAACAATCCATTCTCCTAAGGCAACTAACTGGGGTTAAGAAAACAAAGAGTAAAAAGGCAAATTATCTCTGCCAAACAATCTTTCCGACGTGGCAGAGTAAATATGGAACCTATAGCAAAATAACATGGAATCAGAACCCTAAATAAACAAACCAAAATTAACTTTACTATTATATAACCCACACAAGATATAGATTTCATATCTGAGATGAGTGGCCATCAGATGGTAAGCCTGCTCATTAACTTGTGATAGCTTTGCCTGGATAGGGACACTCCCTGTAATTAGTCTTAAAGAACATCTCACCAGCACCGTTTATCTTGAAGTTGATTGAACCAACAGTGACAACATCCGATGATGTGTTGCTTTCGGCATTTAGCTTCACTTTCTTCAGATACAATAGAGAGTGAATTCATCTTCTCCATAGAACTTGCAACTTTAGCATCTTCTTCTAGATGAGAATTTTCATCTTTTTCAGGCTTATGGTCTTCCTTATCATCAGATATTTTAATAGCATCTGTATTTGAAGTGATTTTCATTACTTGGGCCCTCATTAGCTGAAGTCTTAGGATGCTTGGCTGAAATTGCCTCTTTTATTGGAGACTCATCAATATTTTGTTAGCCGCGGTTTTTGTAGCCTGGTCAGTTGCAACATCCGGCTACTCTCGATTTCCTATGGTAAACTGATCAACAGAAACATTGCTGATAGGAACAACTGCAGGTAAGTATGTTGTGTAGCTTCTTCCAAGAAATCTAGATTTTTCTTCCTGCATAAACATAAAGTCATCAAAGATTGATGTCCTCAAGGGGCTAGTCTTGAAGATGCTTAGCATATTCATGCCTGGAACATGTGTAATCTGCATATGCAAAGAAAAGATGAAGACCATGTAAACAAGATTGCCACAAGAGATGCAGAAATCAACTCTACAAGTAATTATCACTAGCGGAAATGTTAAGCATGAAAGATTATAAACAATCTTAATAAAATAAATTGTTTTCAAACGTACATCAAAAATCAATAGATGTATACAAAGCTACAAATCATATTTCAATTTTTACCCAAATCCAGCAGAACCATCAAATTCAGCAATAGTTGGGAGCTATGTCGCTTGAATTCGGACAAGGATACTGATATGGATACAGGGTACAGACATTTTCAGGTGGATTCAGTAATTAGTCAATTATGTTGCACAATAAGAACATGCAAATGGGTATGGACTAGATACGAACACCATTACGCTCTGTGCAACATAGGTTGGGAGTAAGAAAGTACTACACAAAAGAAGAAAATTCATTTTAGCTATTCTTCTGTTCTTTCTGTAAACTAACAGAATCTGTCAATATCCAAAGCAATCAAAGCAAATGTACAAGAAAATGAGAAGAGAAGTAATACTAACACAGAAACTCTGGGAGGGAGAAAGTAAGGTAAATTGCAGAAGTGAAGAATAACACTTCTATACAAGAGTGAGCATACACAGACATTATGTGTATACGGAAACCCACAAGGCACACTTCGAAACTTATATGCACCCATGCCCTCCTAGATTAATGAGAAACAGAATGATAGTTCTACTACCGCTAGTAACTAAAACTCATTAACTTCTTATTGTTGGCATAGATAATAATCATAATACTCATGTAGGACATGCCAGATGGATGGCTGAGACTTTGAGGTCGGTCCCTCATTGAGGATCAGTTGATGCTTGCAATCATTTCCAAATGACCAAATTTCCTTCAGCACTCAACATAAGATCTCAACTGCATCAATTTGCCTCAATGTTTGCAAGTTCTCTAAATGTTGCTAATTATCAATCCATAATATGACGGAATGCCAACCATTGTCCTCTCCGATGCCGTTGAATTTTTGTAGGCAGAATTATTTCACTGACCAGGAACAGTATGCATTTCTTGTAAAGTAACTTGTATAGTCTTACGAGTTCCTAGTCAGAGGTAAACTAAAACTAAACAAATCTATAGTGATGGCTTACGAATAAGGACTTCGCTCGGTGTCTTAGATACTGAAATAAGAAACAGTACTAAAAAAACTGTCTGAAGCATCTACAGAAATAAATATGCTCATAAGTCGCATCATAAGGTTTGGCGGCCAGACATTTTTTTCAAGCACTTCCTAGTACAACAGAAAACAATCTTTATCAGTTCCAATATCAACATCCCTTTAATTATCTAACTACTTAAAGATGCTAGGCCTTCACAAGAGAAGTTCTTCCTCTCTCTAAGGCATTCCTCATGCAAAGCCTGCATAGTGGAACATACTATGTTGGGCGCACAGCGGAAATAAACCCAAGAAATCAGAGAATACCTCAGAGAAAGTTCACAACCACAAAGAAAATGATTTACGTGGTTCGGCCAATATGCCTACTTCCACAGATGAGGGTGATTCAGTTCCACTATGAAGAAGAAAATGAATTACAATTGCTCTCTCAACACTTCTCTCCTTGCTCTCAAGAACTCTCTACAAAAAGCTCTCTCTCAAAACTTTTGTGTTGAACTTATTCAACAACTTTACAATTGAGATACTCTTGTGTTGAACTTATTCAACAACTTACATTGAGCATGCTTGAGATACTCTTGTGTTGAACTTATTCAACAACTTACATTGAGCATGCTTGAGATACTCTTGTGTTGAACTTATTCAACAACTTACATGAGCACTCTTGAGATATCTCAAAGAGAACCTTTGGCCCCTTTATATAGCATGCCATATGTCTATACATGGAAATCCAACATCATGTAAGAATAGGAATCTAATATTATATAGGCTTACTATGGAAATCCAATATATATTTTTGTCAAAGATTTGGTCAAATGTCAAAGTCAATATTCTTCAAAGATATGGTCAAATATATTTTTCTTCATATCTCCACCTTGTCAAAGATTTATTCTTCTTCAAATATATGGTCAAAGATCAAAGTCAATCTTCTTCAAAGATATGGTCAAATATATTTTCCTTCATATCTCCACATCGGCAAGATTTTTCCACAAAACTGAGCGAACACACTTTTCAACCGCACAGCTTCACCAAATCAACCACTCGTCAATCTTGCCCCTAAGGACTCTCAAGCAACACTTCTCCACCTGACTGTGGAGAAGCATCATTCTTCTTGTACACCCACTTCCAGCCTATAGCTTGTTTGGCCTTGGGCAATGAAATCAAATCCCGTGTACAGTTCTTGTGGAGAGACTCAATATCTTCATGCATAGCTACAATGCAACTCTCGTTGCTAGTATCTTTGACAGCATGTTTGAAGGTGATAGGCTCATCATCCTCCACTGACAGTGCATATGCTACATTCAACTGTCCATAGTGTTTGACCGGTTCATCAAATCCATGCATGTGCACTAGCTTAATCGGTGTCCTTGGCCTAGTAGTAGCCAAAGAATCTTGCTGTTGGTGTTGCTCTTCTTCTGGTTGTTGTTCTTGTGAGGCTTGATGAACATCTTCAGAAACCTCCACCGCTGATGCATCCTCAGACAACTCACTCGTATGCCCAAACCGCATATGCCATAGACGTGTTCTATCAGACGAATCAGATGTACGGACTGCTAAAGTCCCAGTGATTCCCAATAAGATATAAAGGTTATTATGTCGATGACCTTTCATCGTTACAAAAGAACCACGAACAACCCGCAAGACTCCACCATCGGCAACAAACTTGTTACCATTCGAGTCAAGCATACAAAGAGAAATATGATTTTTCTTGAGGTCGAAAACATGTCTGACATTGGCCAAAGTTCGCACAATTCCATCGTGCATCTTCATCTTGATAGACCCAATTCCAACAGCTCGCCATGTGTTGTTGCCCATCAACACAGAACCACCATCCATCGTCTTGTAGGAAAAAAATCACTCCCTCTTTGGACACATATGGTAGGAGCATCCAGAATCGAGAATCCAACAGTCACTCATGTTGTCATGTGCCATCGAAAAACAGACTCCGTCACTATCGACTTCTGAAGCGCAGTTTGCTTCATCACCTTCTCTTTCTGTCTTATTCTCCTTTTTTTGTTCTTCTTTGGACGAGGACACTTATTTGCATAATGTCATTTCTTATTAAAGTTGAAGCACTTCACCTTCTCGATAGGTATCTTGGACTTGGATCTTGATATTCTGTTGGAAGATGCTTTATCGTTTGTCCTCCCTCTTGCCATCAAACCTTGGGCCTGGTTTCCACCGTTTCCGCCATTAGAAGCCAACATTCGCATCTCATTAGATAATAAGGCACTCGTAGTTTCTTCTATGGAAATTGAGTCATTCCCGTATAGTAATGTTTGAATACGATTCTCAAAAGAATCAGGCAAAGAAAACAATAGGATTAGTATCAAACGATCATCATCTTCATATATGTCGACATCCTTTAAGTCAGAAACAATTCGATTGAATTTAGAAATATGATCTCGAATTGAAGTACCTTCCTCCATCACCAGCCTGTAGAGCGACTTTAACATATAAAGTCGGTTGGTAAGAGTCTTCATCATGTTGAGTGATTCCAATTTCATCCAGAGCCCAACGGCGGTGGTTTCGTCCTTCACAGAGTACACGACATCCCTTTCCAAACGGAGGCGAATAGCGGCACATGCTTCAAGATCCATGTCATCACAATCATCATCGATTATGTCAGCAGTCTTCTTCGACTTTTCCCGTAAAGCCTCGTAAAGCTTTTGAGATATGAGAACATCATTCATCTGGCTTTTCCAAAAGCCAAAATCATTCTTCCCATTGAACTTCTCAATTTCGTTCTTCTAAATCTTTCTTGACGGAGCCATCTCAAGAATCTACCAAATTAACTTTCTCTGAGAACTCCAAAGCCCTGATACCAATTCTTGGGCGCACAACAAAAATAAACCCAAAAAATCAGAAAATACCTCAGAGAAAGTTCACAACCACAAAGAAAAAGATTTATGTGGTTCGGCCAAGATGCCTACTTCCACGGACGAGGGTGATTCAGTTCCACTATGAAGAAGAAAATGAATTACTATTGCTCTCTCAACACTTCTCTCATTTCTCTCAAGAACTCTCTACAAAAAGCTCTCTCAAAACTTTTGTGTTGAACTTATTCAACAACTTTACAATTGAGACACTCTTGTGTTGAACTTATTTAACAACTTACATTGAGCATGTTTAAGATACTCTTGTGTTGAACTTATTCAACAACTTACATGAGCACTTTTGAGATATCTCAAGGAGAAACCTTTGGCCCCTTTATATAGCATGACATATGTCTATACATGAAAATCCAGCATCATGTAAGAATAGAAATCCAATATTATATTGGCTTACCATAAATATATTGGAAATATATTTATGGAAATTCAATATATATTCATGTCAAAGATTTGGTCAAAGGTCAAAGTTAATCTTCTTCAAAGATATGGTCAAATATATTTTTCTCCATATCTCTACCTTGTCAAAGATTTGTTCTTCTTCAAAGATATGATCAAAGATTAAAGTCAATCTTTTTCAAAGATATGGTCAAATATATTTTCCTTCATACCACTTCGAGAAGCAACTCATAAAGCATGTTGATTTCTATCAAATCGATAATCGTCCCTCGGACGTGATGTCGTGTGAGTGTAAGACGTCCGCACAAGGCCTAGGCATAACGATATACTTTAGAAACATATGCAACTGAGTACGCAAATGGAATATTATACCTTAAAATGAAGAAAAGTTATCTTTATTCATAATGAACATCTTTGTTACAAACTCTTGACTTTAAAAGTAAAGGGTGTCGTACGGGCTTACAAAATGAGATAGCCGATCCATACATTACATCCCTTACAAAAATTCAAAAGGCAAACCACCTTGGGTGCGTGTTTGCACCATCGCTTAGAAGCTTCAAAAGGGTATGTGCGAGCTCCTTGAGAATATGTACATGCGCTCCAAAGTCACGAACACGAACGCGTCAGACCAGTGAAAGGTTGGGGGGAAGCTGTCACGCCCAGTCCCAAAAGTACGTAGGACTAGGAACACGTAAGCATGCCAGCAGCATGGATATGGCAACTCCAATATATTAAAACCATAACCCATACGTACGCTGTAATATGAATATCAATCCATAAGTGGTATAAAATGTATCACAAGTCACAGGGTATGATCTAAATCTCATCCACGAAAATCAATATAAATGAATAACCAGCATCTATGAAACTAGATCTCCATAAAGTATCTAAGGATGATAGTTGGATGGAAACAAATCCACTACCAACTCGAATATAAGAGCAAATACAATATAAGTACAACAACACCATATAAGAATACCAGCATCTATCAATCACGGCTCGAAGAGAAGACATCCTCGAACATATGTAACCATCCGGATCTGCGCTCCTGCAAATACTCAAGAACAGATACACCTGGCAGAGGACCAGGTCCTCAGAGGGACGTAACAAGATACAGAAAGCGAGCCAACTTGAATACAGTAAACATGCATATTATTTGAAAATAAATAAGTACGCTGAACAGGACCATCTATATTAATGCAAATGAGGACAACTTTTCGACGTATGGGCAAGGGTAGGCTACTCGATCTAATCCTCACACCTCATGAGCTCGTCAGTGGACATCATCAGCCGACATACCTCTGGGGTAGCGACCCTCGGACTCCATCAATCGACATACCTCCGGGGTAGCGACCATCGGACACGACCACCATAGTGCGTGCTAGTTACTACGGTTTACCAGAATGGTTAAAAGCCCATACACCTAATGATTGTCCTCTATGATACTAGGTGCCAAGTGTGTGTCAACATATCTAATATATAGTAATGACTGAAAGGAACTACACATGCAATAAATAAATAGAACTGAAATAAATATACAGAAGTATACTAAGCATGCAAAATACTGTAAACAATTTGGCAAGGTATCTTGCCTGGTAAGAAAGCTGCAAAGTGTAACGTCCCGAAGTCCAACACACAGGATCAGAAGCTATGGCCGCAGAACAAATGTCTCCGGATGCTGAAATAAATATCACCAACGTTCCCAGAATAAGCAAAATATCTAAAAAGCACTTCCCTTTCGTCCAATTATGACACAGGGGCAAAACGGTAATTTCGGATAAAAGTGGGGTCCACGTGTGGCCCATTTTGCACCGAAAAAACGTGTCAGAACTAATGGTCTCCAAATTCGTCAAACTTAGTGTCAACAAGTCCAGAACGATAATACGAACCCAACGGAACTTCCAGAACTGGATTCCGATGAGCCGATCACAAAAATCGCCCGTCAAGTGGAGCCGTGGGGCCCACGATACGCGATTTTGTCAACGTTCTCAGAATCGAACCAAACTTGGGTCACAGGACCAGCGTATTGCTACGAGTCTGATGGCGCAAGTTTCGTCTCGATCCGACTTGTGTACACAAAGTTACGACGTGTTCCAGAACAGGCGGATACGGGACGTTGTCGGCGGATACGCGTTGATTCCGGTGTGCACACACATCCAAATCAACTTCTGCGAAATCCCGCACGTCCGTATCAACGGCGCGCACGTTTCGGTGAAGACCACGCGCGACCAAGTCGTCCCGTTTGGCGGGGCGCACTCAGTTCCGGGGTGAAACAGGGCATTTTTTCTGTTTTTGGATCGCGGTTCGCGATCGCCACAGGACGCGACGCACCGAGCGGGTTGCACGAGCATCGAGAGGGTCACACAGTCTACGCGTCACAACTGACGGAACGAAAATCGGATCAACGAGGAGAGAGAACGGGTTACCTGAACAGGGCTCCGTGAAATCGGAATTCTCGTGTCCGGGATCCTGTTTCGTGTCCTGGTCACCGTGTCCGCTGTGTCCGGTCTGAGAGAGGCTGTGTCCGTGCTAGGGCAGCGGACGGCCGGCCTAGGGCTTCCTGGTTGGTGGTCGACGCCGGCGGAGTCGTCGGAGAGGTGGTGCTGGCTGGGTTCAGGGCGGAGGTCGGCGAGGCGAGGGGGTTAGGGTGTTCTGGTTGGAGAGGTCGACGGCGAGGGGCTGGGCAGAGGACGGCGAGGCTGGGGGTGGTCCGGAGCCGCTGCGGGTCAGCCGGTCGGACGAGGGAGGCCGCAAGGGGGTCGGGTGCAGCGTTGGCAGCAGGCGGGGAGAGATGCTCCGCCGGAGTCGACCGTAGCAGTCGAGCGAGTCACGGGGGATCGACAGGGGAAGTCGGAGAGGAAGAATCGAGGGTTCGGCGAAGGGCACTGGGGTTCTGGGTGACAGTGAGGAGAGTGGATGGAGAGGGACGGCGAGGCAAATTAGGGTTTTGCGGCGGAGGGCACGGACGCTGAGGCTTAAATAGGGTGAACAGTAAATCCGGTGGAAACCCGATTCTAGGGTTCGGTTTGGGTTTCGGGTCGGGTTCGATTCGGATCCGACCCGACCCGACCCGTTACGCTGGGTTGGTTCGGTTCAGTGTTTGGTTCGGTTTATTTTGGTTCAAGTGAACCGGGTTCAGTCAGGTTTAATTAGGTTTAATTCTACCTTGGTTTTTAGGGCTTTAAAAATGTTTCCGGAGTCCAATAAATTCACAGAAAATTACCCTATGTCCAGTTTTTCACTTCACACCCAAAAATATTATTTTCATAATATTTGAATATTAATTAACAGCAATTAAAAATTATTTAATTTCAAATTACCTAGGTTTTAATTACAGAAAAATCCCAGAAAATTACAGAAAATTGTGAAAAATCCAAATTAAAAATTCTTAAAAAATTAGGGGGTTTACAGAAGCTTCAGCTCCTCGCCGCGTCGCCTTGGCTCGGGGAACCTGCTGCAACGAGGGTCAGTACTTCAAAAAATACCGGTGAGAGTGAGCTAACCCAACACACCAAATCGACACAGTATTCATGTGAACATGCAACATTATCATTATGTGGTCTTTCTATCTTGTCCTAGATCAAGTTACAAGCAATTCATAGAAGTGAATGACATAACAAAATGTGTCACCGCTCGATGACTTTTACCTGCGTCGTCTGAACCACCTGTACAAAACTTACCATGACCTTCCCTGCCACGAAGACATAGTTAGTTTGCACAGTTTAAATATACATAGCATGTCACTGGTCGGAATAGGAATGGTCGGATGTCATTCTGCCTCGGGTAGCTAGACCTTAGCAGACGTCCCGATTCATCCCGTACTAGGACTTCAACTAGCAAATATTCTAACCATGTCGAAGCGGTCTCAGTGCCCCGACGACCATTCGTAGAACTCTACCCTTATGCACAAGTTGTCCTTGATCATGCATCATTTAAAGACTAAGTTATCAAATGAAGCACTTCAAGGCAATATAAGGAAATGAACTTCATACATATTCCATAGTATAGGCTACCTTGCTCAATGATCATTATTACAATTTGCACTACTCATTGCACAGTTATAGATAAATAAGTTCTAGCTACAACTGAAACATAAATAAGCACATGCATAGCAGACAAGTATGCAACAAAGTGATCGTTCGGTGAATCTGTGCATGTGACAAGCATTAAGCATTTCAAGTCTACTTTTTTTTTTCTTAACTCAATTTTTATTATTATGGTATCGTTGACCGGAACGCACCGACGAGTCAGATTATTAAGAATGAAGACTTGGAAGAAGGGCGCTAATCGAAAGTAAAGCCACTCACTAGTTGGAGAATCGGAGAAGAGAAAGGAGAGATCTTCAAGACTCCGCTCGCGCGTCGCATACACGATCACCTGCACGCACCAACAGATGATCAATATCTCCTGCCCCGGTCTCCCAGAGTTCGATATGAAATGCGAAGTTCAAGGAACGAAGACAATGAAATTCATCGAAACCATTCAAGAAAACGCAAGCCACAAAACCAACAAGAAAGCAACCAAGCGGCATCGAAAACGAGCAAAGAAACGAGCGCAACGGAAAGGCCCCTCTCGACTCTGTCGTCGAGTCCTTCCTTGAGGCACGATCCGCTAAATGTGGGACTTGATTCCGAAAAAACCAATCCATAACGAAAAAATGATCTTGATTCAATCTGTCTCGATCGAACGATACCAAGTATTTCTTAGCTGCGCTCCCCGAAAAGGAAAAACGGGGCACTACAGTGTCCATTCTTGTATGTAAACCTCTCTTTGTGTACTTCTAAGTCCCGGTTTTGGAATAAATATACTTAAAACGTTTTAAATCTGTTGCGAAGTAAATATGCTTTCAAGTCCTGATGGTGGGACTTGATTCCGAAAAAAACAATCCATAACGAAGAAATGATCTTGATTCAATCTGTCTCGATCGAACGATACCAAGTATTTCTTAGTTGCGCTCCCCGAAAAGGAGAAACGGGGCACTACAGTGTCCATTCTTGTATGTAAACCTCTCTTTGTGTACTTCTAAGTCCCGGTTTTGGAATAAATATACTTAAAACTTTTAAATCTGTTGCGAAGTAAATATGCTTTCAAGTCCTGATGGTGTTGGATCAGAGAACAAGGAAAAGACTTATTGGTTGGCAGTGGGAGAGGGAAGTCGGAAGGGATCGTGCTCCCTAACTTTGAAATGTTTAGCATTTTTATATATTTATAAGGATTCAGTTCATGTGTGAGATTCGGCACCTTTATAGGAGCATGACATTGATGGTATTCAGGATTTCCCTTGGTGGAAGTCAAAACACACCATAAAGGACCAACGAAAACACTACAGGAGCATTAGATATAAATTATCATATCATTAGAAAATTTCATATAACATTTATGATTGGTTGTGGTTCTGACTTGGCCATTTGTAAACCCACTAAATTTTGATCCAATTTTTTTACCAAATTTGATTATTATAAATGAAATTCTTGTTTGCTTCAATTATTAAGTTAATATAAGTATGTGGTAACTAATTAGAATGGAAAGGATATCCATAATTCACTTAGTATTAATAGCATGATTTATTTTATGTAATTATAATTAAGTTTTATGAGGAGGATACTTTCTTTCTTTGCTCACATGAATGAGAATTAGACCCTTGGGACTTTATGATAAGAACTCTTCCTTACAGACTGCACTTGGGGACAGACGCGTGAACCGACGCCACGCGTCGGCCCCCAACTTGTCGGACCCATTCTCCGCGGTTAGCAGGGGACTGGTTTTGGTGGGTCCCATGGTCGACCAATGGGAAGGCAACACGTGGGCACGGTTTCGACCGCGCGGTCGCCCCCTCGGTCTGTTAGGAATTTTTGTTATAATAATAAACCACATTCTTTTCAACACCCCCCCCCCCCCCACCCCGCTCCTATCTCCTTTTTCTACGAAAGGTCAATCTTCTTTCTTCTTTTCTTCTGTCACATTCCTTGTGAAATTCCTGCACTACAGGATTGAACCCCCCTAGCTAGACTCTTTCAACCATTACTTTATGAGCACCCCCCAAGCTTGTTATTTCCATACAAGTTCTACACACAACTTGCACCACCCCATCCTACGCCCTACAAAATCTACACTCTCCCTTCATAAGAAGCAACCGACCAACTACAGACTCTACTCTTTCTTCCTTACTTTCTTTAATTTAAACTCGCATTCCTTCCCTCTGTGCTCACAGCTTCTCCCTCCATCTACCAATATAGACACAGGCACATCAACCTCTTACTCTCTCTCGCTCATTGTTCTTCACCATTCCCTTTCATTTTCATCATCATACCAAAAACAACCAACTGCAACAACAAACAGCCGGGCCCTGTCCTCAGACGGACATCCCCAACAGCCACAAGAAGAAAAAGAAAAAGAATAGCAACTAAAAACATAGACACAATGACGACAAACAAAAAAGACAACAATATCAACTACAAAACAGGAGGATTTGGCCCCCTGTCCCGTATAGATACTCTGCCGACTTTTCCCGAGTCAGCTGGTGGTGCATCGTTCGGCCATGATGGAGCTCGCAGTGGTAGCGGAGACAGGCTCGATGTTAACGACTGTGGTCGGCAAACGGTCGGTGCAGCACAGGCAAGACTCGATTCAGAGGAGATGGCTCAAAAAAAGTCGGTAGAGACTGCCCACACGGAAAGGGGGGTCGGACCCATGTTTTGCGGTTAATGTTGTTGTCTTTGTTATTTGTCGTCGTCGTGTCTCTTTATGTAGTTGCTCTTCTCTTCTTTCTTTTTTCTTGTGGTTGTTGGGGATGACCGTCGGAGGACAGGACCTGGCCATTTGTTGTCGTTATTGGTTGTTTTTTGTATGATGATAAAAATGGAAAGGAATGGTGAAAAAGAACAATAAGAGGAAGTGGTTGTATCTATATTGGTAGAGGGAGAGAGAAGCTATGAGAACAGAAGGAAGGAATGTGAGTCTAAACTAAAGAGAGTAAGGAAGAAAGAGTATGAGTTTGTAGTTGGTCGATTGCTTTATTAAGGGATAGTGTAGCTTTTACAGGGTGCAGACTAGGGCTGTGCAGAACTTGCATGGAAATAGCAAGCTTGGGGTGAGACTCATAAAGGAGTAATGGTTGAAAGAGTCTAGTTAGGAGGGTTCAGTCCTGCAGTGCAAGAATTTCACAAGAAAGGGATGTGACAAAAGAAAAGAAGGAGATGGACATTTTATAAAATAAAAAGGTTTTAGGAGGAAAGTTTTTGCTGAGAACGGGACTTTTGTTGGAGGAGTTAAAAAGAATGTAGTTTATTACCATAAAGGCCTAAGGGTGTTTGGTTCTCTGATTCTCATTCATGTGAACAAGGAAAGAAAGTATCCTCCTCACAAAACTTAAATAGATAAAACTAATCACTTAATTACATCAAATAAATCATGCTACTAATACCAAGTGAATTAGGGGCACCCTTTTCATTCTAATCAGTTACCACATACTTATATTAACTTAATAATTGAAGCAAACAAGAATTTCATTTATAATAATCAAATTTGTAAAAATTGGATCAAAATTTAGGGGTTTACACAATTGGCAATTTATCCTAATTGTCATCTTCTTATCGGCCCCCTAACGGTCCTCTACAATATGTATGCATAAGCCACACACAAGAACCAGATTCAATTTGTAGGTATGTTTAAAATTTAATCTCCAAAGCCTTAGCTCATACCAAATAAGTGGAAGAGACAAAGTAGTTTGTTTTATGGAAACTTGGAATTCTAGCTCCTAATTCATGTCAAATAAATGGAAATGCACATTAACTTGTATTTCATTCATACATGGAACTATTAATAGGAAACCATTGATCCAAAAATTCCAAAAAAGAGAAAAACAAACAGAAAATTTGTTGTATTAAGGGCTGTCAAACAGGTGAGCTATGCATTGGATCTATATAACACTCAAACCCAAACCATATTAGCTTTTCAGATTCGGGTTCGGGTCAAATTTTCTTTCAAATGTAATATGCTTGTTGTCAACTGATCTAATCCTGGCTTCGCCACTAGTTCTAGTAAAAGTGAAAGAGTCAAATAGAAGGCACAAGATAAGTAAAAAGATGTTCATAGTGAGTCGAAATATCATACGAGTTGCTCAGCTCCTGTGAAGGTAACTGGCTTTCTTCTGCCAGAGCAAGACCATGAGCTCTTCAAGGAAGGTGCACCGTAGCTAGTAAGTGGTTATTTTGCATAACTAGGACTTCATGCCCATAGTGCCGGACTATACCATTAAAGATTGCAATCCAATGCACAGGCAAAGATGATGGATGTATAAACAAATGGGAAAAATTAGACAGATTTGGAAATAAAGGGAAGGAAGGAGAAGAAATCAGCTGAAAACAAGAAATTAAAAGAGAGAGAGAAGACATAAGGGCACAAAGTAAGAAATTGATGATATAGATAAACGACAAATTATCTAGTTTCAGAAGAAGAAAAAATAGTATGCTGTAATAACAGTTGACAGTAACATCATTCTGTCATCAACAAGTGTGGTGTTACTGTTACTAAGATCATAGAGAAGCCAGGAGACACAAAGGACATTGCACATAATTGGAGCAAATGGCGAGGAAAAACTAATTAAAGCTAAATCGAGATAAGGGCGAAGGTTGACAAGACATAAATGCCTGTGATATCTACCAGTTTACTAGTCCTATAGGGATGTATTGAGATTCTATAATCACTAGGAAGTGATCATATAAATTGGTGTGGTCCTTGCCATGTCAGAGAATCAAAGATCTAGGATCCTAGAATATGGATTTTATAAATAAGTTTAAAAAGTCAATGTTGAATTGCTACATTCAGATATCTTGCTATAGAATCTTAAAGTTCCAACCCATACATAGAAATCAAGCGCCAAATGAGGTGTTTTACCACTTCGCTTTTACACGCCAACATGCCAACCTAAAACATATCCTTCCTAACAGCCCCAATCCAAGTCCATTTAGACCTCTACTCCTAGCTCTAGCAGAAAGTTCAACGAATATCTCATCACTCCCGGTTGGTTCATCTATTGATTAATGTTGTACATGTCCAAACTCTATACCACCCGAGACGATCTCTTTTTTGGAAATAATAATAATGAGTATACAATGAAATCCTAACTCAAAAAAGAATTCTCGAACCAGCGATCTTGTCCTTGATGTCTGGTCTGCCTTCATAGCAATTCCTATGGGCCAAGAAAATCAGGTTTTTCATTCTCCATTTCTCTATCTTTTGCTCGATTGGGATCACCTTCAACTTCCTAGGAATACACTCATTTCTTATCATATCTTTCTCTAAACATAAATCTACACATAAGAAAAATAAAGAATCAGAATCAAATCACCTTACAACTATCAATTTGGATTAAGACCAGGTCCATATCCTTCTTAACGGTCTCGATTCTTTTATTTATCAGTTATTTTTCTATGAACATAAATCTATACATCTAAAAGTAAAAGAACTCGAGTGGAATCTATTGGGGTTTAGTCCTTAGATGACTCAGACCCACTCTAGCAGTTTGGGATAAATCTCATGTGTGTATTTCAATATTTAAGCATTCATTTATTAACTTATATACATGTAGTGTGTTAGCACACGTGACTAGTATGGTGAGGGAAAGGGGGGTTATAGTAGGAAACGTCAAAATCCCACAATCAACAATCGTTTTTGTTACTATTTCTCGGACTCCGACTCGAGCACAGACTCGAGCATGAATGAGGTCGTGGGTGTGCGCAATGGCACAAAGTGGCGCTTTGATGGCGCATTTTGCACTTCGCGCCGAGTAAGTGCGCTCTTGCACGTCAGGCACGGAATTGGCGCAGGATTGTTGTCGGCAGGGCTACGGCTCTCGAGGCTGCTGTGGCAGCGGTTTTGCAATGCATCGGGGCTGCGTATGGTAGTATCATTGCATTGAAGCCTAGCTTCATGCTGGCTGTTCAGTTCCGTAACTGCTTCCCACATTCAAGAGTGGCTCCTCAATTATAGCCACGAGCTGGTTGTTCAGTTTAGTAACTGCCATATTCATTAGGGAGTTTACTCCATGGTTTTTCGCCCATGTCATTAGTGGGGGCGGTTATAACTTAACAGGGGATGGCTCCCCTATATATTTTGCGCTCCACACAAACACACAAGATAAGAGTATAATAATAGTATAGAAGAGAGAATACTCTAAAGGAGAAAAGAGAGTTTCCGCTTTAGCAGTCAAGGTTTTTTGCTAGTCAAGGTTTATCACTAGTCCAACTAATCCGTCAGAGAGGTGACAAAGAGATCGTTCCTGAAGTTCTCCAGAACTTGTTGGTTTATGGGAGCTAATCGAAGGAATCAGTTAAATCTCGCTTTGAGCAACGATGGTTCTGACCACCCTCCGGTTAACTTTGTTAGCATAGCAGTTTTATTTGCTTTGAGCGATTTTAGTCGCTGTCAATTGTATAGCAAGTTCATCTTGCTGTCAGAAATCGAGTCTTCTTGGACTTGGGCGACCAAAATTCAACAACAGAATCTCACCTTAGAGGTGTCAATTAACTTGGAGCAGGAACAGGTCCTCCCTCCCCTCGTACAAGTTCTTCAAAGTCCCCTCCCTTAACCTGCAAACAGAAAACATAGGATTTTGCGACGACCCAACCCAAAGAATCAATAAAGATCGGAAGCCGACTGCCAATCGAAGGATTCAATTCGAGCAAATGAGTTCTTCTTCTTCACCTGGTGGTGGCTGCTGAGGTGGTTACAGCCGGTGGTGCGGGTCGATCTCTCCGCCGAGCGCCGCGGCCGTCCTCTGCACCTCGGCTGTGCTCACTCTGTACACGAACTTCTATTTCCTTCCACTTTGTTAGCAGCAGCCATTGCTGAGGAAAGAAAGAAAGGAGTAAAAATGAGTTGTTTATGTTGCTCTCCTTTTTTATGGGGTAATTATAAGGGCGCTACACATTTTACTCGGGGCTAGTCCATTAAAAATTTAAAAAAAATTACAAGTTTGTCATCGTAAAAGTTACTTGGGACTAGCCCAAATTGTTATAATCAGGACTGTCAAAATTTTGACAGTCCTACAAATTGTTAGGACTGTCATAATTTTGACAGTTCCACAAGCTATGTGGACTGTCAAAATTTTGACAGTCCTAATTTTAACCCACTGAAAATTTTATATAAAATTAGGACTGTCAGGATTTTGACAGTCCCACAAACAATGAGGACTGTCAAAATTTTGACAGTCCTTATTTTAATTGTCAGGATCGGGGCAAGCACATTGGAAATTTACAAAAAATTACAAGTTTGTCATCCTAAAAGTTACTTTGGGCTAGCCCAAATTGTTATAATCAGGACTGTCAAAATTTTGACAGTCCTACAAATTGTTAGGACTGTCATAATTTTGACAGTCCCTCAAGCTATGTGGACTGTCAAAATTTTGATAGTCCTAATTTTAACCCACTGAAAATTTTATATAAAACTAGGACTGTCAGCATTTTGACAGTCCTCATTTTAATTGTCAGGATTTTTTTTTAGTTTATTTCTATTTAGTTAGTTTTGGATTTTGATTTTTTTAATTTAGTTTAACATCTAAAATAAAATATGTTATCATTGAACCCAAAAAAAAAAATCTACCGTACGAATATTACGTCTGCCGTCGATCAGACTTCAAACGGCCATAACTATTTGTTTTCAAATCGTTTTTCGTCACACAATAGGTCGATTTGTATGTTTTCGACGAGAGTAACACAATTCGTGTAGAGAGAATTTTCATCCGAAGTAAGACGTACATATTACAGGCAAAAATATAAAATATAAAACTTTAAAGTATCATAACTTTTGACTGAGAGATCGAAACAAGCTCCAGTTTGAGCCAAAATGACCGTATGGAAAAGTACTTCGGGATAAACCGTTTCACCGTTTGACGGACTTCCCAAATTTTTAGAATCGCAAAAAACGATGTTTCGACCTCCAAATTTGACTTTTGGTAAAATTTTTTTTTTTTTTACAAAATATTTAATGTACCAATAATAAATTTACTATTTTAAATAACAGAATACTTTAACAAATTTTAAGGATAGAAATTTTAAGATATTTTGAAATTGGCCTCCCCAACAATTAACAAAAATAAATTAACAGAAAAAAAAAATTTAGGACTGTCAAAATTTTGACAATCCTACCAATGGAAAGGACTGTGAAAATTTTGACAGTCCTAAAAATTCAACATATATTTTTAGGACTGTCAAACTTTTGACAGTCCTACCAATTGGAAGGACTGTCAAAAGTTTGACTGTCCTAAAAATATATGTTGAATTTTTAGGACTGTCAAAATTTTCACAGTACTTCCAATTGGTAGGACTGTCAAAATTTTGACAGTCCTAAAAATCAACATATATGTCAAATTTTGACAGTCAAAATTTTTAGATCGTGATTTTTAGACTGTCGATTGTCAATGTCAAAAAATTTAGGACTGTCAAAATTTTGACAGTCCTTCCAATTTGTAGGACTGACAAAAGTTTGACAGTCCTAAAAATATATGTTGAATTTTTAGGACTGTCAAAATTTTGACAGTACTTCCAATTGGTAGGACTGTCAAAATTTTGACAGTCCTAAAAATCAACATATATGTCAAATTTTGACAATTCTTCTATTTTTGCGGCGACGACGACGGGAGGCGGCGACGGGAGGCTGCGGTGGAGGACGGGGGAGGAGGAGGGAGGCGGAGGAGGACGGCGGGAGGGGGGAAGGCTCCGGTGGGGTGGTGAGGGTTTGGGAGTGTTTGGGAGTAGTGGGCTAGTATGAGTAAAATGATGGGTTAGTGTAAGTAAAGTTTCCTCCTTAGTGGGCTAGCCCCAATCCTGGACTAGCCCCAAGTAAATATGGTAGTGCCCTTATAAAAAGCCTTTTTATGCTTCAGATCCAAAACTTGTTAGGTAACTGTAGTTTATCAAAATTATTTTAGAAGTTGGTTTAATTTTTGACCCACTGCGGTGGTTTTATTTTGGAAAAAAATTGTTGCCACGTAGGAATGGAAAAATTTTATTTGAAAATTTTTCTCCTGTGCAAAAATTATAGAAGTCATTGTAAAATCATTTGTCTACTTCTAGACAATACATTTGGCAATACATTACAAAACCAATAGTGTTGGAGATGCTCTTAGACCAAAGACTTCAATTTTGGGAAACTATAGATTTTAGACTAAATTGTAATTTGATAACCTCAACTATTCGAGTTTTCCAACTAGATACCCTCAACTTTTATAGCTACCAACTTGATACCCTGAAAAAAAAGAGGACCAAATTATCCCTCTCTCCATCTCTACCGACAACGGGGGGAGAGATGGCACAGCAGTAGCAGCGAGCAGACGCACGATTGCGAGCAGCAGTAGTAGTGGCGGGTGTTGACGGGCTGACGCAGTGGCGGGGTGGCGACGCGGGCGGCGAGAGGCACGGGATTCGTCGGGGGACGCGGAGGCAGGTGCGGGGGTGTGGGTGTCGCACGTAGGGGGGTTGCGCGGAGGAGTAGGACTGTCGGAGAGGGAGCGGGGTGCTGCCGGAGAAGGAGGAAGGAGGTGTAGGTTGAAAAGGTAGGAGTAGTTTTATCTTTTTTTTAAATTTTGTGTATCAAAATAAAAATTGTTATATAGTTAAAAATATTAAGTTAGCACATAATCAAGTTTGAGAGTATCAAGTTAAAAAACTCGAACAGATGAGGATATCAAGTTACAATTTAGCTTAGATTTTATTATAATTTCTAAGCTTTGGAATTTCTGTCGACCTAAACACACATTTGCCCACTGAAGATTAACAAGCAAAATCCAGGAATAAATGTTCGCTACAGTTATTAAGAAACCCACGACAACATAGTCTCTTGGGACAATTTTGGATAGTTGAGGGTATCAAGTTGTAATTAAGCCATCAAACAATTCCCTATGATATTCAATAGCAAGGCTCAGGCATTTACTACATGTAACATTGTAGTATTTATTGATGATTATATCCATACAGTTGCTTTGTTGTTTTTGACAGTCCACGCAAAGAGCACAAAAGGTTAATTAGTAACTATTATGGCTAAAATGCCAAGACCAGGAAACCTGCGAAACCTCACCAAACCTTGTTATCATTTGATATTAGAATCCAACTAAATAATCACCAACAATATAAAAACCAATGTCTCCGTTTCATCTCAACTTTACAAAGGCTTGCAGTAATAAATCAGACAACAAAAATACAAATATGCATTTTAAGTCTGTGGCAATGCAAAATAACATTTAGAATCCAAACCCCGAAATATAGTACCCAAAAAAGAGGATCAACTCTCCGCCGCCACTCAGCAGATCCTTTAATACCCATGAATAGTAACAGATACAAGTTGGCTGTAAGCAAGGTTCCACATTAGTACTACCCTTCTACTGAGTTCCAACTTCAACAAACTAACAGTCCAAAAGGTTCAGAACCCAAATATGGCTACATCTCGGCAGCATGGTGGATGGGTTCAGCTGCAATAGGAACACTAGTCCCAGAACTGTCGGACACCGGCAACTGATCTTTGGACCCATTTCCTGGAACAGAGACATTATCTTGGCCTGGCGGTACCAAGGGGGGCGCATTAACAGGTAAAGTTACATCAAAACCAGAGGGCCTGCGAACCCTCTGAGGCCTCTCCAGGCTTCTGCTCCTACTGCGACTGCAGCTCCTGCTTCTACTGCTTCGCGACCAGCTCCGGCTCCGGCTACGTGACCTGCTCCTGCTGTCATCACTGCTATAGCCCCGTGTTCGAACTCTTCCAGGACTCCGACTATAGCTAAGGTCCCGATTCCTCTCCATAGTTCCCCTGTGACCATCAAATCGACCACGACCATTAATGCTGCGATCTTGCCAACCACGGCCACCAGGTGGCCCACCAAAACTGCGCCCTCCTCTATTTCCACTTCCTCCACCAAAGTCATTTCTACCACCAACACCACCACGTCCACCAAGGCGACCACCACCATCACCTCCCCTCATTTCACGACTGCTCCCAGAGTCCCACCTCCGACCACCATTGCCATCTCTCATTCCCCGTCCGCCCCCATTAGAGTCCCACCTGCCACCACTGCCACTATCGTCCCTCATGCCACGACCACCTCCAGAATCCCATCGGCTTGGCCCGCCCCGGCCCCTAGAGAAAGAAGGTGCTCCTCGAGCAGCCATTTCTCGTACCTCAGGCGGCACGCGTTGGTTTGACCCTTCAAGGAGTTTTACTAGTTCAGCCGCATGCTTCCAGTCTTGATCACTGAAGAAGGTATATGCTATTCCTGTGGCCCCAGCCCTGCCAGTTCGTCCAATCCGGTGGACATAATCCTCAATGCCATTTGGAAAATCATAATTGATCACAATCCTGGAGTAAGATGTGTTTAAGGTATTATATGAACAAAATATCATATATAGAAAGACTTGGAAAATAAGCTATATGACATCCTGAAGTGCAAACTGTGCAGAACTCGGATAAGAAGGCCCATAACAAGAATATTAATCGACAGATTCACTGGCACCAGAAAGCATTATTTTTGAAGTGCACACGTGGGAGAAAGAAAGCACCAGTCTGACCCATTTATCTCTAGGGTTATCACGAACCAGCAAACAAAAATTTAAATTGCTAACTAGTATGTGCCACAACAAGGGTGTTAGTATTTTCTAAGCACAAGATATATAAGAAAACAAATGGCGGAGGATAATGCAATGAAATAACAGAACTCCATTCTTTGGCTTGCATGTTTTATGTGCTTCTTTAAGCCTATCCTTTTTCTTTAGACACGGACAGTATACAAGCATGCTTCCAAGGCAAATAAAACTGTCACAATTTGTCAATGCTGCTGCTAGTTTCGAAACTAAGGAACAATTTTAAGCACTCGAAACTTTGTGGGTAGTCAGAGAGCTGCAAAGTTATTGTGTAAGCAGTCGATTATCTTCTTCTACTCATAGTAAAATGAAGGATACGTGCTCCTTTTCTTGTGAAACTGCACTAGCTCAAATATTAAAGACTTAACAAAAGGGTGCTCACCTTATATCTTTGATGTCGAGTCCCCTGGCAGCAACATCGGTGGCAACTAAAATTGGTGACCTGCCACTGCGAAATTGGTTGAGGACGTGATCCCTTTCGCTCTGGGATTTGTCTCCATGAATGACTGCAGCACCAAATCCACGCCCTATTCCACGAGCAAGCTGATCACAGAGTCTCTTCGTTGAACAGAAGATGATGATCCTTGACCCATGTTCCTGTGTTCTAAGAATCTGTTCCAACCGTCTCTGTTTCTCCATAGACGGAACCAGCTCTACATACTGCACGTGAATAACAATTGACATTAAAAGAAATGAGAGGTACAGGACAATACAAGAGCCTAGAGAACATTCCAAGTCTATTCAGTTCATCTACCTAACCAAAGTCAAGATAAACCCAAAATGGATCTGCCTGTTCTGTAAACTAACCAGCCTAATTCGGTTGCTTGCCCGGTAACTAGACTTCAAACTAGCTCAACACTACACATTTTGATCAAGATGCCAATTCAGAAGAGGAGATATTACGACCCTGCACATTTTTAGATTCTTTCTCAAGTAGAACCACACTGTTCTGCAGTGGGTTTCCCTGGATTTAGATTGTGATTTTATTTATTTGCTTTGCTTTGTCTAGCCTATGTGTAAGGCTCCAGACTTGTCTACGTACAAGGCTTTCAGGTGTATGGGGATAAGAAGCATTTTCATTGTTTAGTTATACGGGGCTTTAGGATCCGTTAATGCTCATTAATGAAAACATGGAGGATATCTTATCTTTGGTATTAATTGAACGAATCTCAAAACGATAAGTCTCTCTTGAAGATTGGTAGCATGATAGCATCTAAGTTTACGTAGCATAATTAGATATATTTACCGGCTCTCATTTTCTATTTGGTGGCTAATATAGTTTGTCTGGTTCTCTATGCAATCCCTGTTATTAGTCGTCTTAATGAAACATTGTATGATCCAACAAAGATTTTATATATATAGTCAAGCACTCCTAGCTAAAGTGGCTAGAGTAGGAGTCACCCCCCACCCCCGGGAGGATGTGGGTTCAAGCCTTGGGGGAAGCATGTTAATTCCCAAGTGGTGGGAAAGGGAAATTAACATGGTGCGGCCGGATGGGAGTTGCGGGCCAGGTGTGGGCCTTCGGGCCGGGTTAGTTGGCCTTCAGTCTGTAGGCCTTCGGACCGGGTTAGTAGGCCTTCGGGTCAAAAGTCCATAATAAAATTACCTGCTTCGAAATATATATATATATATATATATATATATATATATATATAAGGGAGGATTTTAAAAAATAATACGTATATTTGAGTTAGATAAATACCTGAAGACTGATTGGCTAGGGAAACATCTTCACATCATGCAATGTTGTTAAAGGTGCCACCCAGCCACTTAGGGGCCCAAAAAGCGAGAGCTGATGTTGCACCGCCCAATCCAAAGGCGGGCAACGTAACTTTTCTAGGCGACATCTAGGTGAGAAAGACGCCAAAGTTGAGCTTAGGTGAATAGGTACTTAGGCAAACCTAGACGCACGCCTAGGTGTGTCGAATATTTTATGCAACTTTTTTGATAGTTTGTCTTTTTTTATGGAGCTTGTTTAGGAAAAAGACATGGAGGATGATCAGAGGAAAATGTTGAACAAAATACATCAATCAATGTGGATGACTATTTCATTTTCGACGATGATATTGATGATAAAGTTCACGATGATCTCTTAGACTAAGATAAAAAAAAGATGAATGATGGATGGATGGCTGAGTAAGAAGGATTCGTTTAGTCAATTTACAATATGGAACATTGACTTGTTTATCTTATGTTTATTTTTTCGTATGAACAATGTCTTCTACCATAACGACTTGTGTGTGATGCTATTGTTTTTAAACTTAATGTTGTGTTTCATAGTATATTGTGATCTTGTTAAATTATTGTTATTTTTTATTGGTAATCTAGTATTGTTTTTGACTCTTTTCTTTAGTTTATTGTCTAAAATCTCAAGTTTGATAAATTTTTAGGGATATAGGAAAGATTCGGATAACCTAACATGAGCTGCAAAAGGTGTACAAAAGTGACAAAAGGTGTTATAAAAAAAAGAATTTAAGAAGTTGTCCAGGTAGCACTTTTCTTCTCCGGGAGATGCTCTTACGCTCCTAGAAGATGAGGCGGCGCAACTCGCCTAATAGCGCCTAGAGATTTTTTTAAAACACATCATATGTTTTATGTGGTTTTGACAATAAACTACTTCAGATGACTTCTATTCCAGGATATCCTATTATGTGAAGAACCGACGATGTAAATAAATAGGGACTAGATGCAGGTGTAAACAAAAGACTCTTCACAAGATTTGAGCACATCCAATAATGAATATGAGGATGCATTATATTTGTCTACAACACTTCTTATTAACTTCTTCATGGAGATTACATGCGACTTCATTGCCCCTTAAATAGAAAGGATACTATTCAAGCCTTGGACATTGGAAGGCAACAGTTATAATATGTTAAACACCAGTATTCTAAAAGTTGCAAAAATCGGCGCCTACGCAGCCATGTACGTCCAAATTTTCACCGGAGTCGACCAATTGGTTATGGCCTAAAAAGGTCGACACTAATTGGCCAACTATGCGGACTAGGCGGGTAGGCGGCAGCCTAGATGTAGTCACCGACTCCTCTAAGCGGCCATGGAGGTGGTGGCGAGATGGTTGGAGATCTAACGGGAAGAAACGAGCTGCGGGTTGACGGGAGTTGGAGGCAATGGCGGAAAAGCTCGAGGGCGGTAGAGCCACCAAGACAGGAAAGTGTTGAAGTGGAGGGACTCGAGAAGAGGCGGAGCTCTAGGGGAGCTAGAGATGGAGGTGAATCAAGAGAAAGCGGTGATGGAGGCATGGGTTGGGGGCGTTGCTGCCACTCCTCAGGAAGAAGGAGATCAAGGAGAGAGGGGTTTGGGGCTATGAGGCCTGGTTTGGGGGTGCTATTGCTCTTCTTCCATGGAAGTCACAGAGGAGAGATGGGAGGAGGGCAAAAAAGAAATTTGGGGGAGAGAGTTGAGGTTTGGTGAGAGTTGGCAGGCTGGACCCATATGCTGGGAAGAGAGAGAGAGACGTTGAAAAATAACAAAATAATAATAACAATAATAATTAATAATAATAACAACCAATAATAATGGTAACAACTAAAAATAATAACAATAATATTAATAATAATAATTAGTAACAATTAATAATAATAACAAGAATAATATCCATAATGATATGTATATTATGTTTGTACTTCTACTTTGAATTTGACTGTGTTTAATTATGTAAGACTAGGCAAGTAACTTGGGGCTTTATATTCAGCTCAGCAGGGTTTTATTACAAGGAGGGTGTTTCTTTTCTTTTTTCTTTTTTTTGGGTGGTGGTGGGACCGCCTAGGCGCTAGGCGGCGGGTGCTTGCCCGACTAGCACCTAGAGATTTTTACAACCTTGTTAACCAAACTAATAGAAAGTATGGTGCCTTGAGGAACACAAAACTAATATACAAAAAAACAAAGTTTCTCAGATGCAGACAACAAAAGAATCTAATTTATGTTCACCTGTGTGATGGATTTGTTTGCAACGAGCTCATCAACATTGCCGATGTTAACCTGGACAGGATTCACAAGTAGATCACTAGCTATTTTCCTCACCTCCTTGGGCCAAGTTGCAGTGTACATGAGGGTCTGCCTGCGTGGAGGAATCTCATTTACAATTTTACGGATCTGAGGTTCAAAACCCATGTCAAGCATCCGATCTGCTTCATCAAGAACAAGCAAAGAAACTTGACAGAAGTTAATCCTCTTCATCTCAAGGATGTCGTTGAGCCGGCCAGGTGTTGCAACAACAATGTCTACACCTCGTTCAATCTCTTTAAGCTGAGGGCCCTTTGGAGCACCTCCATATAAACACTATCCAAAAAGAAGAACTATCAGTAGCAAAAAGGAAAAACAGAACACAAAATCAGTAGTCTATATAATGATATAAAATAACCTACAGTGCAAGAAATCCTTGCCGCACGACCAAATCTGATTGCCTCATCTTGAATCTGTGTGGCAAGTTCCCGAGTTGGAGATAGAACCAGCACAGTTGGACCAATTTGTGGGTTATTTCGACATTGCCTTAAATGAATAAAGGCTGGAATAAGATAACCCAATGTTTTTCCTGAACCAGTTTTGGCAATGGCCACAATATCCCTACTTTGTAGCGCAATAGGCCAAGTTTGTGCCTGTATTGGTGTGGGAGATGGAAATCCAGCAGAATATATCTGAATCAACAAAGACAAATGTAATAGTAAAGAGGTTACTCCAGTGCATGACAACTCTATAGGAGAATATCAAGAAACATTCGGTAAATACGATCATTTTCAAAAGAAATCTTAAAGTAAAATAACCCCATAAGAAAACGGTTGCTTACTGAAGCAACTCACTGCAGCAAGAAAGGGGCATTTCAGACCAAGTGGCAGAGTCAAGAAGAAGAAGCCCAGCCACTGTGAATAATTTGGAAGAAGGCTCGCCCTCTCCAAACTCGTCTACAGGAAGGGCTCCAACTATATGATTGCAGCCTTCAAGGACAGTGCAGATGCTATGTAACTGGGGTGTATAGCAGCACAGCTTACGACATGTGCTCTTTTCACGAGCAAATATCGCATCTGGACAACGGTAACAGATATGAGTTCAAACCATTACCAAAACATAAAGTGGCCATTTAATTAATCTTAAACTATCCTGCGCTAGAAAAAAAAAAGGAAGGATAGAGTAGTCAATTGCTAATTTCCAAATTAAAATAAGACAATAAACTTACCTCTTTGAGAATCTCTGGAGGAAAACCAGTAGCTTCGAAAGACGTAAATGGAGCAGGAACATTATCACCCTAAGAGATTTATCCAAAAGAAATAAGCATCATTACATTTAAAGAACATAATCCTCTCATTTTGCAACAGGAAACCTGGAACAAACAATGAAACTGACAATGAACAAAGTACAGGGCACTGAGATTTGTATATAATTGAGCATCAAAAATTAATTGTCTCTCTCTAAATAAAAGATAATCAAATGCTTCATTATTCATACAAGGCCGGTTCTCTGTCATAGTCATTGCTGGTTCTATGTCATAGTCATTGCTCTGATTAGAACAATCTATTATAAGAGACCAAGGATGACAACTATTCCATTGCATGTGCTGCAGCCAGCAAAATTTAGGTAGATCAAACCTATCAATAAGCTTTGAAGGCATAAGTAGAAAGATGGTTCAACAAATCTTTCACAGACAAATATGTAGTTGAAATCAGGAACAGACTAATCAGACCATAGATCAACCACTGCATGTATAGTATCTGATTTTCAGCATTCAAAATTTCATATAGCTTTAGTTCTGAACCAGTTCTATTGACGTAAAAGTGGACTTGTTAGGATAAAGAATGAACACTAGAGAAGATATAGTTATGACATGATACCCCTATTAGATATGGAAGTATTTAGGACTATAAGCAAAATGTTAATTTGCCCATCTTATACAACCAATTACTAAATTAGAAGTACAAAAAGTTTGTAGTTATAGATATAAGTAGACATATAAACCCCGAGATAACCAAATTTAAATACAGGAAATTACTAGAACCCTGAAAACTACAAAAGTATAGTCAGTTACCACTGCTGTGATTTCATGGTGCTTGCAATATGCATCAGCGCCAGGGATATTGATAAAGCCTGATGGGACTGCCATTCTTGGAGATGGCCCTCCGGGCATCAAATTGGTAATGGCAGCACGATCATTGATCTTCGACATTGCAAATTCTGGTGCCATGTGTGAACCGCCTGAACGACCCGGCACCACAGGTTGGGTACCAACAGCACCCATTCTTCTATCCTGATAGTTAAATAAGAATCATTTTGTCAATGTCATTTAAAAGTATGTATACGCAAATTTGATGACAAGTCAAAGATGTTTATTTCAAAAACGTGGCAGAAAGAGGACCATCTATATAAATTCAGATAAAAGAATTACATTATCTCGTAAATGCATGATTTAAAACTGCTAATTAAAAAAAAAAGGAGATTCACAATTGTGAGACTCGTCTCACTATTTTCGTATTCGTATCTGGTTTAATTGTGAAATTGTTGTATATTGCTCCATGTGTATTTTTCTGGATTTTTGTAGACTGCTTTTATGTAATTTACAGTTTGTGTGGCGACTCACCCATCCCCTTATTATATATAACCCTCTTTCTCTCTCTTCCTCATTTCATTTTCTTTTCTCTTCCTCTCCTTTCCTCCTCTCTCCTGACCGTGAGCCCGAGGCCGGCCATAGACCCCCTCCCCTTCGGTAGTGGTAGTAGTGGTATGGGTTTAGGCAAGTACAACTTGCCAAGGATGAAGAACTCGTTAACTTCATAGCTTTCTTGCATCTTATTTGCTTATATTGTGTGTTCTTGAATTTTTTGGTGTTCTTGAGATTTTTATGGTTTTGATCTCTAAAAACTTGTTGTTTTCGAAAACTTGTTCTATGTTGAAGAGAATTTGATTCTATGTGGTTTAGAACTTTATTTCACTATATTTGGGTTTAAAACAAGGTTTTTACAAAGAAAACAAAATTAGGTTTCAAGCTTTTCGACCATGGAGCCTTGTTGTTTTGGAGGAGGAGTTCATGCGCAAGGAGGCCATTCGGCTAAAGCTCCTTGGCGCATCCCCTGGACCATGCATCATGCTTCCCATGCGCCATGCTTCCCATGCGACATGCAACCCATACGCCACATATCCCATGTGTCGTATATTTCATATGCCAATGCCATATACCCCATGCAACCAGCTTTCATGCGTCTGTCTATACCATGCACCGGGACTGGTTATCTAGCATTTTTCCTTTAGTATCTTGTTATGCATCTTTTCTCATGTGCATGTGACACTAGTTAGTAGAATTTACTTTTATGGTATTTTCTTGTTGTTTGCTGGTTTGTCCCTTGGTTTGGCATATTATTGTGGAATTTCAATGAATGCAAGTTTTCCTTAAAAAGACTTTAAACTGACTGTGGCATTTACCTGAACATAGAATTCATGCACATGGATTGTAGTCACACTGTTAATCATAAACTCCCGATTCCAGATAACTGACAAACATTGATATACCTGATAGTGGCTCGACGAAGCGCGCTCCTGACATGAATATAATACCTGAACCGTTAAGATAACTTCCCGTAGTTGATTTCGTGTCCTTGTCCTGAATGTGCTTGTCAAGCTCTTGTCCAGTCGTGCATCATGTCTAAAACAAGTTCTTGAGCACCACGGTCAGGAATTATTGATAACATGTCCAGGCTAATAACTAGAATATTAATCTAGAAAATATCTAGAGAGGTTTTCTGGATACATGCAATCCCGGTATCCCAACGACACCTAATGGATTTGGAGCTCTTCGTCGTGAGGGGCACACTTCCAGCACGCCGTCGAGTGTTGCATCACCAGAAAATAATTATACCAGATAAATCTATATTATGTATCCTTTCGTTTGAATAACCCGAATAATCTGCAGGACATGTGGCTGTAAAAAATCTCAACTTGCATGTGCTAGTAATTAGGACTGTGATAACCCTAGTTAGCTAATGGTAGCAAGCCGTAGGGCATGATTGACCGTGATTGCTTGATTTTCTAGTCTAGTCCTGTCTTGCTTCATCCAGTTACTGATCTTGAGTAGTAACTTGAGCACTATTACCCAAACATTGATTCCCTAATACTTCTCCATAACTGGTTTTAACTGCAAGATTATACATGTTGCACTTAATTACCGTTTTTCTTATGTCATTTCTTATTGATTTGTCTGCATGCTAGTTTTAGTTCCTAAGTTGGCTCCCTTATGGTAGTTTATTGTTTTGGGGTCTGACCCCACTGGTTTTGTATGGCCAGATATCAGATCAACACCGCAGGATCTTCCGTACTTCCCTCCTCAAGATGGTGAACACGAGGAGCACCCGAGGACTTGAGTGGGTTTCTCTTCTTCATCACTCACCTGATCTTGTACTTATACTTTTGAGGCGTTTAGCCACCGAGCACGTGTTTAGCTCATGTTTTGGAACTTGATATCCTGTCTGCGGGCCTACATATAAAGCATATTCTAGACTATAGTTAGAGCTGATCATGTAATATTGTACTCTGCTAGTTCTTCATTTTGGTAACTAGCTTCATGATCATCTATGTATGTATAGTTTGGGACGCCTTACTATTATATGTTTGGTGATTATACATCTTGTAACTTGTTGATTGCTTGAGATTGAGACAACTAGGAATTTCTTGACCCAGGAATGACTATTGGATTGTAGAGTAAACCCTCACATGTCTTAGACAGCCGTGACCGTATCTCGGGGTATAGAATACTCTGGTATACGTAGCTGGCTTTGTCTGCCCCCGCTCTCCAATATTCTGGTTCTAGGACGTGACAACAATACAAAGATAAGAGGATAGATGATTAGATGATGGGTTAGGGGAAAACCATTCAAACCTCGATCTAACTTTCAAAAACACTGCATGCCTATGGAGTTGCCATATAACATCCTCCCCTCAATTAATAGAACATTTGCCAGAATTTACCACATTATTCTATCCAAACAGTACATATACATATGAAATTCTTACTCCCTAGGGTCTGAAGGCAGATATCATGGACAACAATCCTCCAGCTATATAAAGTGTTTCATCTCTTAATTTCATTATGATGTGTCGTATTTATCACTCCAAATACTCCGCTGTTTACCAAGTATCAAACTACAAACATACTCCTTAAACAGTACTGTATCAAGTCCTTAATATCAACCTTGTCAAATTCAAAAGACAGCCCTCCATTGCTGCAGAGAAACCTCTCATTTACAGTCATATCAGAATATCCATAAGATCCCATCAATACTCACTTCAGAACAACAGTAATAGCCATGTGAATTTTTGTAAAGAAAAGGAATTAAAGGATTTAATTTACAAGTTATAGTACTAACAATATATGTCCAATAAGAACAGAACCATGAAATGTTACTTTAAGAACCTACTTATGCAAAATAATCAATTCTATACATGGTTTAGCATTTATAGGCCGCTAACTACCATTAGATGTCATAACACAAATAAATCGAACTTCTCAACAAATAACTTCTCTTCTTTATATCCCATTAACCATCACAACTGTTAGTCCCAATCTACATTGTTTTATAACATTCCAAACCTTTCCCATCAATCAAAACAACTCAAAATCAACCAAATCAGAAATTGCAAAACTAGAGATAATATAACATGTAAAGAACATCTCACTTGTGTATGATAACTGATCATCCACTTTGAGGGGTTTTTTTTATGCCATCAAGTGAGGTAAATGAGAGGAAATGGAAATTGCATCTCATTAACTTTTTTGGCTTTGATGGTCTCAAAAGAAGTGAGGGAAAGCAAATAGAAACAGGATCATGCTTTCTACATGCCGATTGTATTTGCTTCCTTTCATGCATATCCTACCAAGCCTTCAAGACTGCCAATTGTGTTCATTAGGTAGAAAATATGCTTCCCAATAACATGCAATTCGATTCCACATGACAAAGAAGAATACATCATGAAGATGATAACACAATGAAGTGAATTACCTGCTGGTTCCCTGAGTGAGGGATAGTTGCAAGCCTTGGATGCTGTTGTGGAATTATCGGCCCCTCACTACTAGAGTAATTTTCATTTTTCATTCCATGTTGATCTTCTCCATAACCCATTTGTGGGCCCAAAGAAGGCCTAGCCATTGAATGTCCCATTGGATTCAATGTTGAGCCACCCAACGGTTGTTGATGGCGGGTTGCATCTAGCCCCATATGGTGCAACTCACTGAATGTACCATCATTATGTTGCCTGCTAATAGAAGATGGCCCACCAATCTGTTGCTCTGGACGACCCGAATAATCTCTGACCTGTGGAACATGAGGGGATGAACCTGTAAAATGGGGATCACTTGAAGCCCCAACAGTTCGCTGGATAGGCTGCGCAGTATACCCCACCTGGTCTCCCTCCTGATTCCTTTGCTCTCTCCCCATCTGGAACCCATTTTGCTGACCCAGTTGATGAGCACTCTGTGGCCCCTGCTGTTGATGGTTCTGAGAGTAGGACATTAGTTGCTCCTTAGGCTGAGAAAATTGCGGATGTACCATCTGATTTATCTGCATGTGAGGATATTGTTGGGCCTGCTGATTTGGCATATATTGGGCCTGTTGGCTGGGCATCTGATACATTGGCTGCTGTTGATGTTGGAGCACCTGCTGAACTGATTCATGCTGATATATGCTGTTGTTAGGCGGCTGAGAGTTTGCAGTAGGTATTGGGGCCAAATTTGGTGTGGGTGCTGGGGCCAATGGAGGAGGGGCTAAAGCACCTGGTTTTTCATATTGGGTAGCATTTGTTTCCAGATTCCAGTAGTACAAAACACCGGTACTGCCATCGATCAGTCCTTTCCAGGGCTTTGGCAGGGTTGGATCCTCGGGAGCATAGGCGGGGCCCACTTCTGCTGTAGTCATTGGCCTGTGTCATTTCCAACCAAAAAAATTAAAGACACCATATCAGAATTCATAGGAGATATTTTGATTGTACAGAGAACATAAAAGAATGGTTCTCCATGACACAAATTCATATAAGTTATAGGCCAGCTGTAATACATATGACAGTCTGAATAAAACCAGTAGCAATCAACATAATTTGAAAATCCATCATAAATATTTAAAATGAAGGTAACATGAGAATATAATCTTTCAAATTCATGGCATGAATCGTATTGTGGCTATCGTCAAACCCAAAACTCATTATAAAATCCTTGAACCTAAAACGCAGTTCCTCGAATCCGATCAAACACTCACCTAGCCCAACTGGATCATAACAAACCACCACAATTACAGCTCAATAGCCCTCTGACAGCAACACCTATCCCTTTTCCTATTAAGGGATTAGGAGGGCTCCCTGATGGCACGCTATAACTTTTATCCAGGTTGCCCTTCCAAGGTTTCAGTACCAGTTACCTATGCAGTTAATAACGGTTTTTTCATGATAACGGTCCAGTAGAGTTATAGATATATCACCGATATATCGGTTTTATAACGGTAACTATCGGTTTGCATTTTTAACAAATTTTTTATATATGAACAATACGCTTAATAGTTTTCTATTATAAAATATGCAGAAAGTATACATATCGTCGAGAAATCCATCCAAGATAAAGGAGATCACTTGAGGAACTACATCTCTGAATAAGTTTGATGCATGAAGATTTTGATGGCAGAAGATGTAATCTCCATTCTCCATTAATGTGAATGTCATATCATTCAATATCGATTTTTCTGTAGCAAAATCAAAACCGTGAGAAATCGGTTTTTTTGTAAACCGATATTTCGAACAATATCGGCCGATAATATCGGTTCCGATATTTTACCGATATTTCTGCAAAAAAATATCGGTCCAGGACCGATACCATTATATATCGGTTATATAACCGATATATAACCGTTTTTGACTGCTTAGCCAGTTACCACCAATGTTATACATCTAAGGGGCTATTTAGACAGCAAGAAGTAGCGAAAGACCCGCAGAAAGGCAATCCCCTCTTGACGGAATAGTGCCGGCTATCCTCCTTTTGAGGATGGAAGTGGGCGAGAACTATACTTTTTAGCATTTTTTTTGTCATTCCTGAATTTCATGACCTTAGCCGAGCTGCCTCAACTGCAACCAAACCGAAACAATCCACATCCAAACAATTTCAACACAGTCATGGCCGATTCATGCGATATATTAGAACCCTAACCCTAACAAATAGGCTAGGAATCTAATTAAGACCTAATTCTAAGAAAAATCAGCATATTTCGTGAGCTTAGCCGAGCTGCCTCAACTGCAACCAAACCGAAACAACCCACATCCAAACAATTTCAACACAGTCATGGCCGATTCATGCGATATACTAGAATCTTAACCATAACAAATAGGCTAGGAATCTAATTATTACCTAATTCTAAGAAAAGTCGCATATTTCGTCGCAATCCGTCTAATTTCAAGCCGTAAACCTAATCTAATAGATCTAACTGCAAGAGAACTACAAAACCTAGCGTGATATTAGCCATACAAATACCAAATTTAACACCGTTTTTTGCAATCCAAAAAAAAACATCAATTTTGGATCTGGCAAAACAAATTATACATAAAAATTCCTCTTCGGCCAAGGAATTGCTCAGGAAACCCTAGAATTCTACGGCGAAGGGGGGGAAAGAGAGTACCTTTGGGATTTGGGGAAAGGGGGAAATTACGTCAAAAGCGGGACTTTTCTTTCTCCTCGGACTAGAGGAGAATTTTTGGAGAACCCTAACTCGAGCCCTTATCCGTCTATATATATGCGTTTGCTACTGATCCTGTAAGGTTGGGAACGCGCGTGAGGCGCACGCGGAGGGCTTTACAATAAATTGTTTTTGGGCAACGTTACCACAACAACAAAATGCTTAATAACCAACTTACAACCGATGATTTTGCGGCTAATCCATTGGAGACAGGGAAAATAGGTGAAATCCGATGGCAGATCGGTGGCGTTTGGTGATACAAATATCACACGACGGTTATTTATTGAAGGAAAGATAGGGTCGGATAGGTTTTCAGATAGCGGTGGGGGGAGGGTTGTAAGCAATTGATAGTAAACTTACCATTATTGTTTTTTTTTTTTGCACCATATATTTTTAACTATTTACTCCCAAAAGTATTTTGTTTTTCTATTTTTTTTTGTTAATTAGACTTTCGGTCCAGAAATATTCAGAAATAAACGTTTGGGTTCTGAAAAGATTAATCATAGAAATCTTGCCTTGAGATAACGATTAACCTGTGTTGGCCATCCAAAATATATTTATAAATAAATTGAATTAGTACTCAAGAAGAATGAGAATGTTTCTTGGATCCTAAATCTAATTAACCTTAAAATATTTATTAATCGATTTTTGATTGTCAATACGGATCAACCGTCATCTCATGACCCAAACTCTAAGTTGAACATCTTCATGACTCAAAACACTAATTTTTAAATATTTTTGGAACCCAAAGTCTAATTAACATTTTTTTTTCTTGGGGACAACACAAGTTATTTATTAAACAAGCTATTTATTTTTTGTTTCTTCCTTCTCATGCTTGGTATTTCTCCAATAGAAACGACTCCCAATAAATGAAGAAGATGCAATGAAAAACCAATTCGATAAATTTATCGGCTCCTCGAATCCATTTGAAAGCATTCGGAAAGCTTCTTTATGTTGTTTCTCCTCCTTTTCTTCTCCATTTTCACAAACAATATTAGAATTCCGCAACTGGACACGTCGAGACTGTCATACTTTTCGTAGTCATGTAAAGTAAAAAAAAAAGTCTGCAGGAATTATGGCAATCTAGAAACCATAACTTCATGACTGTCAAAATTTTGATAGTCCTACAGGTCATTATGACTGTCAAATTTGTTGTAGTCCTCTAGTCAGGGACTTTATTTTTTAGATGTGCTACTAATGTAGGTTTGTTGCTCTTGGACTTACATTTTTTTTTCTATTTTCAAGTGGAGAAATTTTTTTCAACATTTATGTTCATCCCTACTCTTACTAGCATCGACCTAGGCCATTATTTGTGATGAATGTTATGTTTGACTCTTGTGAAGAAGTGCAAAGTTGGTGCCAAGGAATTGGAAAATCACATAACACGGTCATCATCGTTTTAATATCGACGATTAAGCAGCCTAGGCGAAAATCGCTAAAGCTTGGATGTGAGAGAGGTGATATGTTTAGGCCTCATCATAAATAAATAAAATACAATCCCAAAATTCACTAAACAACGAAAGAGAAGATTTGGGATGAAAAAATATGATTGTCCATTCATGTTGCAATGTGCTAAACATCATCTAGGGCATGTAGGTAGTCATAGTCGAGAAAGGAATTCACAATCATCATATCACTGACGCACTTATCGGGCATGCGTATGCGGGATGGTTGAGATCGGATTAGAGGGAACTAGTTGAGCAATTGACTTACAACGGGGGTATTGATACCTAAAAAAGTTAACTTGCAGGTAGCTGGAGTCCAGACATGCATATGAAGATAATATTGTCATTTGATCCATTGAAAGTCAAAGTCAAACTATAACAAATGATTTGACGATTGAAAATAAGTTTGTTAGTCTAAATGACTAGTTCCGCAGAACTAAAAAAACAAACATTTCATGCTATTGCTTTTGCATCGTTATGTTGATAAATGCTTCTATACCACTACGTTGTTGGATACTTCTCTACCATTTGTCACGCCCCGGACCCGCCCGGGCCGCCGCTCCGCCTTGCCCCACCCCCATGAAGTCGGAATTATCGAACCAGGCACGAATCACCGTGCCTCAGCGCGTTGGACGCGAATCACCGCACCCGTCCCGTGGGTGCGAGGAAGGGGGAACGTAGATGTGGCCCGCTCGAGTGTATCGGGGGACGTGATGCCGCACGGGCCTGAGGTTGCGCTCGCACAAGGCCAATCGTTTAAGTTGATAGTTGGCTATCATCGCATCAATCGAGTAAGCAGCAAAAAGGGACTTGTTGCAATGCAATGCATTTAGCCAACTGAGTATTCGGGACAATCGAGGCAACTTGGGTTCCTTTAGCAAAGGCATACGTTCGTTCCATACATTATGTCCCCTTATACGATAGCATTCTCGGGGCAACAATCGAAACCAGGATTCCGGGTCTTAGGGACTGTGGCACGCCTATCGCTCCCTCGGACGATCCAGTACCTGCAAGCAAGTAAACTGTTGGTGGCTCAGCACTTTATACAAGTACTGGTGAGATAAAACAACTGAACAGAAATAAGCATTCACTCAAACCAACACTAAGTAATCATGTTATAAAATATTACATTACTAGTGATCTTTCTAGTTTTACCTAGGTTCGTTTCATGCAGTTCTAGTAGAGTCATGTTACGTTGTTTGGAAACATGTTTGGAAACAGAGTTTCGTATGCAATAAGCAAGGCAAGCAATCGTTCATATTTCAGGGTGTACGCAGCGTGTCTCGTGAGACTCCAGGATCAGATGCAAAGCTAGACATACAAAGCACATCTTAAGGGCAGTCCTCTATCCAAGCCAACACAATGACTTAGCTATATGCAGGGCGGTCCCCGAGTATCTCAGGATCGGCAGCTGGTTGTACAGCATACCAACGACTCATCATCTGATGCTAATGGCAGTTGTGACTCATGGTTGCTTTTCACTATCATGGTAGCAGCCGTGACACATGCAGTTCAGCTCTCCACCAAAAGCCATTGTCCGACCGCATGCGAATGCATGGAACACTATCAAATAAACTCTAGTATGTAGATGAGACGAACCATCCGTATACAATCTTTGATGCGGGCAATCCGACTTATCACTTGAACACATTCAGGCACAATATGGTTCTCTCGAAGCATAGACGATAGTGAACATGTGCATGCACTCTAGGCAGCATTTCAGGATTCTCGTTTAGCAGACATTGTTTCAAAGACAAGCTAGGTGAGTTCGTTCATTAACTTGCAAGGCAGGTTCTATCATTCTCTTATGAAAATATTGCAAGCAGAAACTCATGTTATTATTAAGGCGTACAAGAATCGGAGAACGAAGTTCTGCCCACTCACCTGATACATAATGCCGACGCAGAGCGGGGCATTACACCATTGTGCGCCAAACTAACTAAGTAGTTGCAAATAGTTATACAACCCACAATCTTAGTGGCTTGTTGACACATTGTCACTATGTGAGGTCTTATTTTTTGTGAAGTATAAAAGATCAAATAGGCCATCATGGCCTTATTTTTTTGGGACTGGAAGAGAACACGGGCCACTTCCCCACTAATCAGTGGTTTAACTGCTATATAGACCCGCAGATCCTGTGATGTAGCTCCGCAGAAGGGTGTGGAACTCCTTTTAAGCAGTTACAGAGGACCTTTGTCATGCCCCGGTTCCGCAGAACCGAAAGTAGCCAATGGACTTGATGTCGTACAAGTTATTTTTTCTAACTTCTAACAAGCATGAGCATGTATCCCTCCGAAATAGGGAGAGACGAGAAGCAATGACACGAGAAAGTAATGGAGTTTGGTTGAGTGCAAATTACAAAATTCAAGGCGATAATAGAATTCAAAAGAGAGTTGTCAAGTCAGTTGTGGAGTGAGATCCTATTTTGATCTATTCCTATTCACAGGCTCGTATCAGTATAATTACGTAACCGATATGATATGCTCTCACATGCATAGGCTACTACAAAAATCATGTCACGTCCCAGTCCCAAAACTCACGGGACTAGCAAGTGACTTGGCCAGCTGGTACAAATCGAAAGATAATCCAACTTATGAAATTCTCACGATTCGTACGTGCGATGTCTATTAAGGACTCAAATCCAATAATCTAATACTAAAACAAGGACAAACTATATCTCATCCACAATAAATAAATATCAACTGAGAATTTTAATATATAATGGTGAATGGAAGTACAAATAGTTCTTCATGAAGAATTTAAGACGCGTCTGGTGGAGACAAATCAACTACTAATAGACGAAAAAAAAACTAAAGCTAAGTCCATTCTAAAATATGCTAAGCAATAGTTGGGTCATCATATGCAAATGTTCCCTCATTTTGTGCTGATTCGTAGAACTTCGGATAGACCAGTACGTCGATATCTGGAGAGATCACTATGCCTTCATAAGGGACATAATAAGATACATAAAAATATGCCAATATGTAACAGTATAGTACGCATATAAGAAAGACATGAATAAATGTAGACTATCACTAACCATCTACATGTAAATGCAATCGAAAACAGTGTATGGACTCATGACTACCGAGTCAAGTCGAATAAAAACAAGTAGCTCGGTGGCGAGTCAAAAGTCTATAGTACCATGCCTCAGTAGCGAGTCTATAGTCTATCTATCGTTCCTCAGCAGCGAGCGAGTCTACAATCGATAGGGTGATAGTCAACGTCCAGTCATGTTCTTCCCACCCAATATCCTATACAAGTCATGTCTAGTCAAGTACGCAAGTCTAACGAAAACCATGGAAGTATTAAAACTATGTGTAAAATACTATGATAAAAAATAAGCATAATCAAGGTCGCATCGAGTAATAAGAATATGTCCAACACTAACTAATATGCATCAACTATATCGTATCCTGGACCAAGAACGTGTCAAGAGGAAACAATTATACAAGAGAAAATGTTCTATGAAAAATAAATATAATACATATACAACCAATAGATAAGGAAACAAGTACTATGAAATAACAAAAAATACTGATCATTGAAATAGAAAACATAAAATACTGAACAATGGCAAGGTATAGATCCAGTTTCTATTTTGGGATGGTATGCAAAGGTAATAAAAATTCCTCAAGGTCCAAGGCCTAAGTCATCTATATAGAATAAATATATATAAGCTTAAAGGTTAACTTTTGTAATTATCAAAAGTTTTCTAAGAGAAATATTTATATTTTAATTGCTAGCAGCATTAAATTCCTGAAAAGTGAGGAGGCGGGAAGCTCTTGGCATTTCTCAGGTTGGGTATCCTATGTGATACAAGGTTGAAAAATATGATTAGTCGAGATAGGATCAGAGTGCACGATGACTCTCGCCCAAAGGGTTCCCCAATGCCGACGTCCTAGGCATTGGAAAGCATCCAGTGTACCTCGGCGTGGTGCGGCTCCCAGGTTCATGCGGCTCGGACCGGTAGCGAGGTATGTTGGTGTGCATGTCTACGTCATTGCGCAGGGACGAAGGTAAGTCACACGCGCTGACCCGAGGGAAGCCCGCCGCGAGGAAGACGAAGTTGGGATTACTGGCGCATCCAATCGGAGTTGATCGGTAGCGCATTGGCTCAGCACGATATCATTTACTGACTACACTGATGTTTCCTTCATCGACTCGATCTCCATGAGGGACTCAGCACAAGCTGTCGTCGAGGAAAACGACAACGGTTGCAGCTTGTCGATGATGACAATGATGATGATGATGCTGGTGACAAACGAAAGGGAGGATGGCTCGAAACGCATCGCGGCGAGGAAGGGTGCAGACTCGGCCAAGTTCGGGCGTGATGGGTGCAATTGATCAATGGTCTTACTTGCATGGCGTCTAACGAAGGAGATGGTTGAGAAACAATGTCATGGTTGTACAATAGTGGCGAGGGTTCTTCTGGGTCGGTTCGGAAAGTGTTATAGAGGTCGGGACACGGAAGGTCCACTCGTGCAAATTTTAGTTCGACGTTGAGGTGGGCGCTGGGTGTAGTCCTCTCCTGGGGGCATGATGGTGTAGGCAAAGAGAGGTGGAGAGGGTTCCGACCGTCCATGATGGTCGCAGGCGAGGTCGTGCAAGCGCGTGTCCTCGGCGGCGGCGAGTTCGATAGCTACGGCATCGAGCTTAGTTGTTGTTTGTACGTGCGTCGTCAACTGTACTACTATAGTCCGGTGGTGCCGTAGTGGTAGAGCGGTGGTTCGGGAAGGGAGGGTCGCACTTACAACGTACGGCTGAGAAAAGTAGGGGAGTTGGGTTTGGCTTGTGAACGATGAAGGAGAAAAGTATTGGAAGAGAAGGAGATAAGAGGATTAGAAGAGGTGAGGGTTTTTAATTTTGGAAGAAAGTTTGAGGAGTTTCTTTAGGAGAGGAGAGTGGTTTATGTAAATAGTTTATCGGTGCTGCTACGTTGTCCGCATGCGGGCTGGTTCGTCCGTCACGTGTCAACATAAAAATAGTTTATGGGGGTGGGAAAGGAAGGGCTATTTTTGTTCTTTTAAATTTTTTGGGTATCAACATAAAAAACGTTATATAGTTTAAGGTATTAAGTTATCACCTATCAAAGTTGAGGGTGTCAAGTTGAACATTTTTGATAGTTGAGAGTATCAAGCTGTAATTAAGCCTTTTTATATAATATATCTCCCCACAACTGAAATTTTCATATGACACTATAAAATTCAGTTTCTTATAATTAGAATAGTATATAAGTATTATTTTCTTCTTCCTAAAATGAAATTAGAAAATGATGAGCTTGTCTTCTGTTTTTGGGTATTTCGCTCTGAAAAAAAATGTTTGCCTTGCAAAATAAATAAATAAAATGCCTTGCAAAAAAGGGAAAAAGATTTGTTTTCATTTATTAGTGTCAGCGTGGTAACATCCTTAAAACGAAATAGGTATCTTGAGAAAGTCCAAAATAACAAGGGGGTATATGTAACTTTCAATTTTGTTTTATAATAGTTGCAACAAGTGGCAGCGACAGCAGAAGCTGGAGAGGAGAACAATGGCGATCATCGTCCCAACCACAGCTCTGTCTTCCTTCAACGCTCCTCCTACTGAATCCCTCCTTCCATTTCCCAAACAAAAATCCCTCCTTTTTAGGTCTTTCCCCACAAATCGGAAGCTCAAAGTCTCCAGCTTTACTTCCGTTCTCCCAGCAATCAGAGCACAGAGCTCTCCCGGTGAGAAAAGATGGAAGCTTTCCTTCTCGATTTTGTTTATTTAGTCTAAATTCGAGATGACACTCTGTTGATAGTTGACACGCAAGAAATCGATGCCGTGTCCTTGTGGATACGTATCGGACACGACACGGGCACTCGTAATCGGTGTTTAGTTTTATATGTTGGCCTGGTTTTGAAATGGAAAGATCAAAAACCCAAAATTTTCGTAGGCACTTCCGGTAACCGGAGCTTTAGAGTTCTCCTGGTAAGAAAATATCGGATCTTTTCTTCTCTATTTTGTTTATTTGGTCCAAATTTGAAATGGATAGTTGTACTTTTGCTAGTTTCTTCTATTGGTATGTGATTTTTTAGATGTAGAGTTTGAAATTTCTATCTTAAGGAATTTTGATATGGGTACTTGTATTTAAATGATTAATGACATTTTTTTTTTGGTAGATTACTCTCTGGATCTGGATGTGAAGTTCTACAAGGTTGAAGCTATCCTCAGGTGCCAAATTTCCCAAAACAAGATTTTCTTGGTTGGTTAGGGTTTTTACATTTTAGCATGTAAACCCTCAAAATATTCCATTTTGTACATATATCCTTGTAAAATTTATAAATGTATGTATAGTTTATATCCTTGATATAATCATCCGCAAACATCTCTACACTTGTTCTTGCAAACATGCTTTAAGTTTGTGAAAAAGAAACATTTTTAAGGTACACATACAATTAGAATTTTTAAAAGGACATCAATAGAATTATGAATATTGTAAAGGGTATACATGCAAGAAGTGATGAGGACAACGAGACGCACACACGTCACCATTGGCGTGTTGTCACGGCCCAGTCCCAAAACACGCGAGACCAAGCTACGTAACAATGACCATCAAATACTTATTCGAGGATTTTTCTAATTTAATGGAATCCTCAACTACGTATATCGCTGTACCTAAATAATACATAGTCACATGTTGTCACGACCCGCACTCGGTATGAGGGCACGAGTACGTGGGTACGTCGAGCCTACGCCGCAGGATCGGCGATAGAACGTTGTCTAGGTCACAATACTATGTAATCAATCTCACACAATAATATAAGCTAAACCTGTCAATGATATCTCAACTCCAAAATGGGACAATATGATAATGATATGAAAATAAATACTCAATCACAATAACACTAGAGGAAGATATTGATACGATGTCAAATAGAAGAATGGAATCACAAAGTCACAACTACAACCAAATCCAAGTCTAAATAGTCTACCAACAAAGCACAATAAATCTTAAATATATATAACATGCCAAATGTCTAAGCTGTAGACATATCCAGTACAAAAGCTAAATAAATGGTATCTAAGATGACTGTCGACACTGGTCAGACCTCTGCAACTACTCCCTTCTGTGGCCCGTAGTAGGTAGGACAAAAATCCTTTAAATCATCTGAAAAAATATATCCAGTCAGGATGGAACGAAATACAATCCAATAACAATTCAAATTAATTGACAAAGACTATAAAACAATAAATAGAGGATGTTATATACCACGAGAAAACAATAAACTGATGCAATGAAAAATAGTAAGGAAAGCAGGCAATGTAAGCAGTAGGGTATAGCCAGTGCATATATGAAATGAAAGAGAAATGAACTACAATATCAGATACAAGACAATGTAATCTATGAAACTGAATATGAAGAACTGCAACTATTCTAAGTGTTTGAAATACAAGTTTCAATATGTGATCGACTTGGAAACTTGTACGATAGCTAAATGGTCTGACTAATTATACGTGAGATGTATGATTAACACTAACAATATTTTATAATTTACAATATGAATATGATCACATCTCTTACTAGCATTTTCTCCGTCCCAACTAGTACAGTGGATCCAACCATGACAGTTACGATGCACGATCAATGTCCAATAATAATACCGTGTAGGATGTCTAATGTCAATGTCGTGTACGATGTCAATACAATAACCATTGTAACATCTCATGACTGAAGATCCAAGCTATATACTAGTCCGTGTACCATAGTGTCTGTTCGCCATTGAATTCAAAAGTTCTAAAAGAGCTTGATTTAATTAACAAACGAAAGAAAGTACGAAGAGGTCTTGGACAGACAATCTAAGTACAATATTTTTTGATTCTGGGGTGTGACGATGGACAAGGAGTGCTATGGCGTCTCCTTTACTCCGTAGACGATCCGATGCAGGGTGAAGAAGTTTACATTCTCTCTTCGCTCGTCTTGGTATGTTCGCTATGTATTGGCCGGGGGTGGTATGCTCTCTCTCTGAAGCAGAAGAAAAAAGTTAGCCCTTAGAACGTTCAAGTTGCTCCTATTTATAGCCATCGTGCTGATGGGCTATGGGTGCCGCATATGTCTCTGTTTGGTGTCCGCATAAGGCTCATTCAACAGAATGCGGTTGCAACTGTAGCCGCATGCCATGGGCAGATTGCCACATGGTCTTGGTTGAAATATGCTGTTGAAGAGATCTTGGGGTAGTTTTCAACCCGTTGTGTGCGTGACTTGGTCAACTGGACACGTAGTCAGCACCAACTGTGCGAAGATCTCTGCAGGTTGTAACGGAAAGATCTTGTAAGTTGGAGGCCGCATAGCAACTTGGTCGCATATTGTCGCGGTCGTATATGAACTCTCGTTTGGCCTTTGGTCGTCTGGACGCTCTGGCCGCATGTTGGCGAGGCCGTATGCAAACTCTCGTATGGCCTTTCGATGGACATTTTGGCCGCATGTTGGCGAGGTCGCATGACGTTGTGGCCGCATGCAAACTCTCGTCTGGCCTTGGTCGATGGACACTGTGGCCGCATGTTTGGCGAGGCCGCATGGCGTTGTGGCCGCATGGGACGTAGCCGCATACGAGGGAACACGTGACATGGCACGTTTGTCGAAACAATTAATGCACTGATGTGACTTGTCTTTTTCTGAGCCGTCGTCTTCACGAGTCTCGAATCGTCTCAGAGTGATGAATAATGTGTCAGAGCTTATGACAGACATCAGAATCTGTGTCAGGGGTTTTATGCGGCCTCCTTGCTCTGTGGTTGTTCATGCCGCATATAGTATATTATGCGGCTTTTCTGCGACTTGGTTGATCAGGCCGCATATGGCTTCTCTGCGATTTGATTGTTCAGGCCGCATGTGGTTTCTCCGCGACTTCTTTGTTCAGGCCGCATGTGGTTTCTCTACGGCTTCTTTGTCCTGGCCGCATGTGACGTCTCTGCGGCATGTTGAGGGGGCATGACCTTTATGTGGCCTTCATGATTTTTTATGCTTCTACAAGACCCCTTCAAAGTTTCCAAAACGACAACTTTGGAATACTTTGAAAAGAAGCATGGACGAATGCTATTGGCCGCATATGCAGGACATGCTGCATTGTCTTGTTGTCGCATATTCGTCTCTGACAGGCTGTCCTTTCATTAAATGAAGAGATTTGCTTTGATCTTTATGCGAATCTCTTGGAATTCTGCGCCGTCAGAAGATAAAGCGTCACAATCAACGAGGGGTCGCCGTCGTTACGTGGATCGAGGCGGATTGAGATTTGAACAACCGTCGCATATCCGAGCCTTATATAAAGGGAGTGGAGGAGAGAGGGATTCTTTACAAACCCTCAACTCTTCCAACTTTCTTCTCTTCCTCCTTGCTGCCATGGCTCCCAAAGCATCCTCCTCCGCCGCTGCTACTACCAAGAAGGCCCCCAAGGGCAAGGTCACGGCCAAGGGGAATGGCCGTGCTGTCGAGGCTGCCCCCTCCCTGTTTTCCGACGATGTTCAACCGTCGATTAAGGGTAAGTTCGTCGGGGAAGACGAAGTGGAAGACTTGAACACAAAGACACATATGCACAGTTGGACGCATGGATTCGTCTAAGCGCCAACTTCTCACTGCCGCATGGGTAGCCCAGCCGCATGGGCAACCCGTCTGCATGAATATCCCTGCCACATAGGTGATCGAGCCGCATGACCTATCATGCCGCATGGCTTACTTGGCCGCACAGGTGACTCGAGCCGCATAGGAGATCTATGCTACATGCCGCATGTCTTACTCGGCCGCATAGAGGTTCTATGCCGCATATGTATATATATATATATTTATATTTATTTATTTATTTATTTTGATGATTCTGACCATGTCCCTTTGACTTGCAGTGATGTTGCCCACCATATCCTTAGCTGAATTGGTCCTTGGGCAAAACCTACTGCCCTTGAACATGAACCTTGGAGATCTCGTTGGAGCCATCCGGAATCAGCTTGAAAAAGATCTCCCGCCTGAACGCCAATAGATGATCGCCTAACAGACGTCTGCTTTTCTGTTGAGTCAAATGAACGCCGGGGAGATCCCCGCTAAGGATGAGAAGCATTTCTTTAAGAAGCCGTACTTCCTGTTCGGGGACGCGCTGGAGTCTTCTCAGGTGGGGACGATAAGGGAGAACTGGTCTTTCACTTTCTGTGGAATTGAGATGACATTTCTTTCCTTCGGCCGTCAGCTGGCTTTGTCTGACCTGAAGGTGATGATGGGTCCGCGGTATATGGACTGGGACTTGACCCCCGAGCTGAGGGTGTAACGACCCGTTCCGCTCAAGCGGACAGCCGATTCAAACGACAAAAGTGCAACGACCCGACCTGCTTTGCTCAGCGAGAATACTCGTTTGAGGCAAGAGGATTTTCCGACTTGGCCCTTCAGGAGTTCCGGCTTAGGCTTTCAGAGGCTCGTTCGACCGAGGCGAATCATCGCTAAGGTGGGTGGCTACGATGAACTTGTCTTTGCTTAGCCAGCACACTTAAAATATGGACGATACATGCTAGTCGCTAGGTGAATCACCCCCTGTATGCTAATAAAGAATCCAACGCACCTAGTTAAGGGAATAATCCCAACTTGTATTGCTTGTGCTAGAACATGGAAATGAAACTTTGCTTATATATGGACCCTCGCATGCTCCCTTTGCCTTGTGCAACTAGACCCCGTTATGTCTCGAGTAGAACGATATATATATACTCTGTAGTGCACTGTTTACTTGCTACACTGCACGACCCTAGATTTTGTCGCTCGGTATGTCCCTTTACGGTTTCACTCATCGCTTTACTCTTAGACCGGGCCAAACGTGAATGCTTATGTTTACACAAATGCATGCTTGCCTGTTTATATGTTAACTTGTATTCGTTTCCTCGTTTCAATGCTTGTCACACAAATTATGCCACAATCAAGTAAACGCTATCCGTATCGTGCATGCATTCGAGTTAACCAGAAGACTATCAAATAGCTCTTCTGTGCAAAATGAACCTGCAAGTATCCGAGACCGTTAGGTCGTCAAGGCAGTCCCTGCACCAGGGGAATGCATCAAGGCAAATTGAACATTGAACGAGAATCATGTCAAGCAAATCAAGAATCAATACTCGTTCAGAAAAAGAATCAAGAATTATCGCGTCATGTTGTGAATCTGGAATGACCCAAGACTTGCATGGTCACGGACAACTCGTGCACGAGGTATCAACTTCCTCGGACGATCACCGGGGCACTGGGATCGTACCGGCCTAGGAGGATGAATGGTGTATTGCGTGCCAAATTCGGTTAAGGTATGCGCACTCCGTCTTTGGGGCAGGGCAATACACGGTATTCGACCTTGGTAGAGCATACTACCTTGGACCATCCGTCTACCCATTGATAGTCGCTTGATTCGGCGGGATGACGTGCAATGGCTTTTCTGTATCACATGTTTGCATTGCTTGTCTTGTATAAAGCGTTGCACCCCATTCCGTCACGAGACTATAAATCTGTTCTTTATGGCTAAGCCAGCGACCTCATGTTCATATAGATTAGTCATCCTCGCTTAGCGGCAATCCGCGTACGAGTCATTGCATCGCATCCAGAAATCGGGAAACACCTGAACGATCTCGAGTATAACACACTTGTACATATTGAGCCCTTGAACATCTTATGCAACACACCTGATAATCCGAGCAACTTGTGCACCCGAAACATAATGTCGCTCACAATACTTTGTGTTTGCATATGCTATTGCCCCTGGATTCATTATATATATATGCTCGTGCTTGAATTAACTTGGTTTGCCTTGGACAGGGAAGGACAAATGGTAAGTTTTGCCGTATTTCCTCTTATGTCGTACGGTGCACTGCCACACGAGTTAGGCTATTCATCTTTGCCATGAAACTGATCCTAAGGTAAGACTAGAAAGATAACTTAATAGATGGTGCACGGAACCTATATAATGTGTTTGGATTTGTCGAGCGGGCGAGAAGCCTCCCCACCAGTGCATTCATGTACTGATAACCCACCAGATTGCTTGCAGGGTACGGGAGAACCTCGTTCAGTGCGGATGCCTCCTTCGTGCGCGCTAAGGAGCGGAGTTCACTCTGGAGCCTTGGAGCGTTGCGTCCGGAACTGAAGCACATATACAAGACATAATGTTGGAATATCGCCTATGTATCATTCCACAAATGTAGCCACTTGGCACGCTTTTACTGTTTCAGAGAGAGAGGCTTGAGCGACTTGTAATCTCGGCCTAGTGCCGCTTGTAACACTTGTTAAATAATCAATAAAGAGTTTTCTTTACTTATATACTTGTGTTATTCAATGCTTCCGCTATTGACGACTCTGTGAACTTGTTACCAATCGCCTATGCGTTTATTATTCCGCTGCACTCGGACAATCTGTGCGACTCCGTTGCTTAAACCTCTTACCGCCTGTTCATATCACGGCCTTGCACGGACGCGGCTTATGCTCGTGCGACATCACGTCCAAATGGGTCAAGCGATAGTCCCGTGGGAGCGCTGACGCGGTGATTCGTGCCTAGCGGGGACGGCCGATTGCCTGCGGGAGATCGGGGCGGAAGATCGGGGCGTGACAGATGGGGACTCCTCTGGATAATGTCCGATGCGGGACCGGACAGAGCAAGGGAGAATTTTATAGCGGAAAGGAGTCACCCTCCTACTCCTTGCTTGGACTGAAGTCCGACCTCATCAGCAATGAACTGAGACCGAACCTAAGTATGTATGCATCGGACACCTTTCTCCATCAGGTTGCCAAGAAGGGCTCCTATTGTCACGTCCCAGAACCAGAATACTGGAGAGTTGGGACGGACAAAGCCAGCTATGTACACCAGAGTACGGTCACGACTGTTTAGACATGTGAGGGTTTACTCTACAATCCAACGGGTCATTCCTGGGTCAAGAGTCCTAGTTGTCTCAATCTCAAGCAAGTAACAAGTTACAAGAAGTATAATCACAAAACATATAATAGTAATGCGTCACAAACTATACATACATAGATGATCATGAAGCTAGTTACCAAAATGAAGAACTAGCAGAGTGCAATATTACATGATCAGCTCTAGCTATAGTCTAGAATATGCTTTACATGTAGGCCCGCAGGCTAGAATGTCAAGAATTAAAACACGAGCTAAACACGTGCTCGACGGCTAAATGCCTCAAAAGTACAAGTATAAGATCAAGTGGTGTCACGTCCCGGTCCCGTAAGGGCCGATCGTCCTCGCTTGGTCTCTACGGAACCGATCGTCCTCGCTTGGACGCGATGCCGTGCAAGCCTAAGTTGCGCTTGCACCAGGCATAGTACCTGCACAAGACACAAGTTAGACAAAAATATACATATATAGGCACATAATTTAAATGCAGATAATCAAAGTTGAACACATTTGATAGGAACCCAAAATACTTTCTTTATTGAATACTTGAAGATTGGATTACAAAGTACTTGCTTGGCCGAGTTATAAAATATGCCATAGATGGCTACATCTTTTTTTACAAACCCAAAACTAGCCACAACGTCCATACATCATGTCCTTATAGTAGGACCAAAAATCAAAACATATAGCAGAAGAAGAGCTTGCACACAAGAGAGGAAAGCTAAGGAAGCAGCACGAGTACGGTTCCGCTGGATACTTACTGTGCTAAAAATCAAAACATATAACAGAAGGACCAAAAATCAAAACATATAGTAGGACCAAAAATCAAAAAATATAGCAGAAGAAGGTGCTACTTACTATGCCAGTTTTTGAGCAATGACCTTACCTCGTGGGGTTGTGAGTGATACCAAGCCTGCTACTCGGTTGCAAGCCGGCGGGAGGTTGACGACCTCCCTTGTTGCCTCGGCTTCCGTCACTGGGAAGTCGCCGAATTGGAGGAACACTATGTTCGCAATGACCGTCTTATCCTCGAAGTCGAGGGTGAGCTCATTGGCATCGATCAGTTACTGGATACATCTCTTCAACACAGAGAAGTCTCTGGTTGGATGATGGATGTACCAATGAAAGAGGCAATATTTTGGGTCTTCGACCTTGTCAGCCTCTTCAGGGCATCTGATGTTGGGTAGTCGGAGTTTGTTTTCCTTCATCAGTATATTGAAGATTTCAATAATTTCATCGTCATCGAAGGAGAAAGACCCCTTTGGCTTCGGGGCTTCTGATTCCTTAGTCGCACGGTCCTCAGGGAAGACCGGTAATTTTGCATTGTCTTCGGGCTCGGAGGGGATGCTACCCCCAGATTCGGATGCTGCTCTGACTTGTCGAGGGAGACTACCCCCAGACATTTCATTGTCTGGTTCTTGGGAATCACTGTCCTCATGGCACGACTGGTTGGTGTGGATCACCGGGATTGCTACTCCCGGCTTGTGGAGTTACTGCGGGTCCTGAGGGTGGCAGGACCATGTTCGCCTTTATCTCCAGTATTGCCTGGGCCAAAGTTTGCATTGTGGCACTCATGGTGTGCATAATTGCCTTCAGAGCATCGAGACTTTGGCGATCGCTGAGTCATTCCGCCTTCGATTTCTGAGTCGCACTGTCCTCAGGGAAGACGGGCATCGTTGCATCGTCATCAGACTCAAAGGAGATGCTACTCCTAGCTTCATATGATGCTCTGACTATTCGAGGGTGACTACCCCCAAGCATGTCATTGTTTGTTCATTGGGAGTTATAGTCTTCAGGGGAGGTAGACATCATCGCACCATCTTTCGATTCCTGAGGATTGCTACCCTAGCCCTAGATGCTGCATTAACCCTAGGCACGTTGCTGTCAGCTTCCTCAGAATCGCTGTCCTTAGGGAAAACTGAAAGTGCTACATCTTCTTCAGAATCAGAGGGAATGCTACCCCCAGCTTTGGAAGCTGCGTCTTCTTGATGAGGGTGATTACCCCCAGAAAACTCGGTATCTGTCCCTTGAGATTTACTACCCCCAGCGGCTGATAGCTTCTTCTTCGAGCGGGTACCCTGGAAAACGCCTGCCGCAGGTCCCGCTGCTGGTCCTTCTGGTAGTCGCCTTCTCAATGCGCTGGTTGGGAGTGACGGTCTCCCGGTGCTGGACTTCCTCCTGTGGTTGAAGAGATCTTTCGAGCTGAGTGACATGAGGCGAAGGGCAACTCCTCCGCCTCTGGTGTTTGAACTTGATCCCTAGGTTGTTGCCGGATAGGTGCCTTCGGGTGCAGTCGTTGGAATGCCGACTGCCTTCTTGTGGGTACTGCCACTTTGTTGCAGCAGCAGTTGATGATGATTTTGGTACAGTGATGTCCTGGGGAGGACACTTCACATGCCATAGCTGCCTCCCTCGCCTTGCGCTTGTGATTGATCACATTGCGCAAGTCAGGCGAGAGATGACTCACCTTTGTACCCTTTTCGTGAGCACGGGTAGACCGAGCGCATGGGTGCGTGGATGTTGTTTTTGCTCCTTGATCTAGGGTTCGTACAAGAACTTTTTCCAGATCGTCAGTGGAAGACTTTTGAGACGGACCCTGTCCATTTGCCGTTGAGGGCTAGACGCACGGGTCGGTCTTATACAACTTTCCATCAGGGGCCCGCATAACAGTTAGCGGTGCCCTCCGACGGTCAGCCGAATGGACAATTGCTTGAGCATAACGATCTCGCATTGTCCCAGACTTCTTCGACTTGGCACCCGAAGGCACATAGTAGGAAGAGTCTAAGTTTGGGTTGTCACCATTCTCAGCATGGCGCATAGGGTCGGCGCTGCGTGAGAGTCGGTCGAAAACAGAGGTTCAGCTGCTGCTAGAGTCGCATGTGGCTATCTGCCTGCGGCCGTCAACTGATGTCGCATAGTGAGTCTTATGCGGCCTCCTCTTTGGCCGCATAGAGCTTGCATTAGCGTCCGAACGTCTGACATCGTAGTGTTTTTCTCTGTCAGAGTTTGGGTGCTGAGCGTTTTCTGCGTCAGGCGAGGATGCTGCATGGACAGCCTGAGGGGACGCCTGGCGAGTGACTTCAGCAACAGAGAGAGAGGGGCAAGGAGCGCAAGCTCCGCAGTTGGGTGAGGCACGGTGGCCTTTTCTACCCACGTCCTGCGGGTCTTCAAGTTGTGAGTACCCTTCTGGTTGGAAGAGGCTGCCGCATAAGCAGTTGACGCATGATGTGCGGTCCCTGCGGCAGAGAGAGAGAGAGAGACGGGGAGCGCCTGCTCCGCAGTTGGGTGAGACGCGGTGGCCTTTGCTACCTGCTGGTCCAAGCGAACCACCAGCATCCTTTGAGTTGAGTCGAGCTTGGCTGCGTCGGATTGCATGACAACTTTCTCGGATTGCGTCACAACTTTCTCATTAGAGGAGAAAGAAATTCTCCAGCAGAGTCGTCATCTTGTTCGCCACTAAATTCGAAAGTTCTAAAAAGAGCATGATTTAATTAACAAATGAAAGAAAGTACGAAGATGTCCTGGATAGACAATCTAAGTACAATATTTTTGATTCTGGGGTATGACGATGGACAAGGAGTGCTATGACGTCGACTTTACTCCGTGGACGATCTGATGCAGGGTGAAGAAGCTTACGCTCTCTCTGAAGCAGAAAAGCCAGTCCTTAGAACGTTCAAGTTGCTCCTATTTATAGCCATCGTGCTGATGGGCTATGTGTGCCGCATATGTGTCTGTTTGGTGGCCGCATAAGGCTCCTTCAACAAAATGAGGTTGCAACTGTAACCGCATGCCATGGGCAGATTGTCACATGGTCTTGGTTGAGATATGCTGTTGGAGAGATCTCGGGATTGTTTTCAATCCGTTGTGTGCGTGACTTGGTCAGCTGGACATGTAGTCAGTACCAACTGTGCGAAGATCTCTGCAGTTGTAACGGGAAGATCTTGTAAGTTGGAGGCCGTATAGCAACTTGGCCGCATATTGTCGCGGTCGCATACGAACTCTCATTTGGCCTTTGGTCGTTTGGACGCTCTGGCCGTATGTTGGCGAGGCCGTATGCAAACTCTCGTCTGGCCTTGGTCGATGGACACTGTGGCTGCATGTTGACGAGGCCGCATGGCGTTGTGGCCGCTTGTAAACTCTCGTTTGGCCTTGGTCGACGGATACTGTAGCCGCATGTTTGGCGAGGCCGCATGGCGTTGTGGCCGCATGCAAACTCTCGTCTGGCCTTGGTCGATGGACACTTTGGCCGCATGTTGGCGAGGCTGCATGACGTTGTGGCCGCATGGGGCGTAGCCGTATACTAGGGAACATGTGGCATGGCACGTTTGTCGAAGCAATTAATGTACTGATGTGACTTGTTGTCTTTTTCTGAGCCGTTGTCTTTACGAGTCTCGAAGCGTCTCAGAGTGATGAGTGATGTGTCAGAGCTTCTGATAGACATCGAAATCTGTGTCAGGGGATTTGATGCGGCCTCCTTGCTCTGTGGTCATTCAGGCCGCATATATTATACTATGCGACTTCTCTGCGACTTGGTTGATCAGGCCGCATATGGCTTCTCTGCGACTTGATTGTTCATGCCACATGTGGTTTATCTGTGGCTTCTTTGTTCAGGCCGCATGTGATTTCTTTGCGACTTCTTTGTCCTGGCCGCATGTGACGTCTCTGCGGCTGTTGAGGGGGTATGACCTTTATACGGCCTGCATGATTTTTCATGCTTCTACAGTGTCAAGAATCAGATGTAACATTTCTAAGTACTTGAAATATAGTAATTATCAAATAATGTAAACTATCAGAGAATATACTTGTCTGTGGTCCTGAGCAATACGTGAGAAACAATGTCCGAAATGGAGTCACAATGACCTAAATATGAAATGTAAGTGTCAATGAGTGATATGAGATGATATACATGATTAACTAACTTGTTGTGATGTTTCTAGACCACTTCTAGGTCCATACTAGGCCATACTAGTCAATACTAGGCTAACTAGGTCATACTATGTCATTACCTTGTTAATATCTAAGGTACACTAAGTTAATTCTAGGTATACTAGTTAACACTAACTAATACTAGCTATATACACTATATTATATATCATATACTATATATATAACTCTAATATAACACTAACTTCTAGTATTATAGCCTATAACTTATATACTTAGCTATTACCTCGTTACCTACTTACCTAGACCAATATCTTGGTCAATACTCATAATCAACTATTACCTTGGTGTATAACTTATACCTTCACAACTAGTTAATACCTTAGTACCTACACAATACCCTACCCACTACACTAGGATACACACATGGCACTTCACTGTTACCCTATACCTGTACTATGATACATACACTTGCTAATATCTACTAATATCTACCTCATGTGACACTTGAAATTCACACTTGATACACTCAGATATCTTTTACCTCTGATACATTTCTAAAGTACCCATGGATACCCCCAATTCTTTATTGATACAGTGACACTTACCTAATAGGTATACATATAAACCTATCACCAAACACATATTCTCCAATTGCGCAAATTGTGCACTCAAGCTCACTGTGCACATCTTGCTGTGCCACTAATCAGTACAATGTATCAGTCCAACCTGGCAATATCTGCACCTTGACCACAGACCTTAATACCCTGGACTTCACACACACTAGTGTATAATAGACACTCAAGATTTGCATTCTTCCTGCAGTGTGCCCTCAGGACTGCAGCAGAGCATTTGCTCCTGCACTCAACACAGTAGCCTCAAGTTACCCACCACCCCCCCAATCCCCCTCCCCCACCCCCCTCCTCTCTTTCTTTAAGTGCACAGACCTCAACTTACCCACACTTATGTATATGGTACATACAGTTATACGCTTGAACACGGGCACTCTAATATCCCCACACTGTGAACAGTCACAAGTACTAAAGCTAGTGTTTATCACACACATGATTATATAAATGACTGAAACACTAACAATGACACTATTATATAATATATGAACACATAAACATATACTCACAGTACTCACAGTCACTCAACAACTGATGCCTGATACTAACATCACTCCCCACTTGATACTACACCTTCATTCTCTCATTTCCCCCTAAGATTGCTACCCTCGCAGACACCATGCTACCCTCACCTCTGTGCCACAGACAACAACATACTCACACACACAATGCAACACAGTCTTCCTCACACTCACTGAGCTCGAGCCACCAACGCACACACTCAAAGTACACTGTCACACTGTCAAGTATCCCCTCTCTTCACTGAATATGCCCCAGACAGTGCAGTTGCTCCCAAGCCATGCTATGCACTGCTACTCCTCCATGCTGCAGTTGGTTCAAGGGTTGGCTCCATGCTAAACCACTCCACTGCCTGCAAACTCCACCAATTGCTCCCCATAGTACCCACAACTAAACACACTAACACCCATACAACCCATGATATACCTCACTCCTTATGGATACCAACATGTATCAAAACATACTAGCTCTCATACTCAAATGCACATACACAAGTGCATACACCCACACCTATAGTCAATACAACAAACACCCTATGTGCATCAACTAGGATACACCACAACACCTATGATACCAAATATATATATAATTTATGATATATAATAATTAATATAACTGAAATTAATGCTAATAACAGAAAATTAACCTCTAGAAGTACAATACAAGAAAAAATATCAAATCTACACCCCTGTATCGTGAAGTATCGTGATACGGGCTCTCCGTATCCAACACCAACCCTCTCAAATCAATGAATCACATCTAAAATCCTCTATGAAACATTTCTACAAACATCTAGTGGTCCAAATTCACATTTCTTCCAATTTGGCTACAAAAAGTCAATGTAACTTTCTCAATATGTCTCCTATGAACCTAGTTCTTCTTTCTACATGTAGCTCTTAGCCAATGGAAGGCCCCTAGGGGTTTATTTCATCATTTAAACTGAAATGACGAGAAAATATGAATTTTATCTATTGGGAGATGGATTTCCAGTGCAACACACCAAAGGGACACAAGGAGATGGATGGACACCTCCTTCAAGCAATGTTTCACTCCCAAGCCTCCCTTGCTCCTCCAACCTTCTTAGAATAGGTTTGGAATGAAGAAATGAGAGTGAATTTGGTAGGGAAGGGATTGCTTTGAGAGTGGGGGCTAGGGTTTGCTCTCAAATTTGGGGATGAATTAATTAACAAAGTAAATGGAGGCTATTCATGAATAAAGAGGATTATATAGCCTCATAATAGGGTTAGAGTTAGGTTGAAGAATATTTGAATTGACTCAAATGTCCCTCTCATTCTCTCATGAATATGATAAACTAATCCTATAGAAGGAATATTATATTCTTGAGTCTAAATATATTTAATCTAGTCATGACTAACTAATGACTCAAGTCAAATAGTCTAAACTCAATAACTAACTCATTCTCCTTAACTAATGAGTCAAACCATAACTAACTATTTAATTGAATCAGTGGGTCAAGTCTAGTTAGGTCCACTAATGTCAAGTCTAATTAAATAGTCCAATCCACTGACCAATAATAATACTAGTTACAATATATATATATATATATCATACACATTATATATTAAATAAAATATAAACACAATATTTATAATAATGTAAAATGACAAAAATATTCCTATTCTAGAAATATGGTAGTGACAAATGTATACTAAATTTCATCCACAATAAATAAACTAGTCTGGATACGAATAAGTCAAGTAATCAGAATATGTCATACATAACCATAAAGAGTCTAGAGTCGGTGGAGACAAATCCACTACCAAATATGCTGAAAAGAAGAGCAGATAACTAGATGTAGACTCTAAGTGGAAGCCTGCACCCAAGATAGTACCATACCCAATTAGATAAACTCAACTGGTGAGATCTCCTCGTACTCCAATACTGCGTCCGGTCCGGCCAGTACGTCTCCTCGTAATCCTGCTCATTTAAGCCTAAAAGGAAACCAGGTCCTCAGAGGGACGTAGCAAGATACATAATATACAAGCCACTATGTAATATAAAGTATAAGAAGTCCATGGGGTGTTCTAGCAACTTAGTGTAAATGCAATAAGGACAATGTTCACTCGTATGATGCTGTCTCTAAAGTGTACATGTGCAGTGGCGCCCCTCCGAAGCACTAGCATGCATCAACATCAAAGTGAACGCTACTCATAGCCCCTCCGTCTAATGTCTGTCCTTTCCACCCAATGAACTATACGTGTCGAATCCTCAACACGCCAAGTCCTAAATGAACCTATCCAGTATATGTAACATAAATAAAAACACTAGCATGACCGATGCCCACACACGTCTCATCGTACTGATGGTCAGTCGGGGTATGGGAGTATGTATCCTATTTTGTTGCATCATAATTCCGTGTCCAAAATATGTGTCAGGTTCTGCGAGATAACTGTGTATCTGTTTTGCAGTGCAGAGGAGTCTCCTAAAGCCTAGGTCATAAAAGTAATGAACCAACACATACCGTTGGTTGCACCCAGAGTCATGCTCGGACGCGCTAATAAATACGGAAATAATGTTGCAGAAACAGAAGCTGTAACCGAAGAAAAATGTAACATAGTGACAATGTATAGTTGCCTGAATCCGGAAGGTTGTGAAGAGAAACTGGTCCAGAGTCCGAGTCCGAGTCCAAATCCAAAGAGCCCCAAGTGCCTAGGGATAATTTATAACTAATTAATTATTTAACTAGAAATCCATCTTATAGAAAGGAATTATTATAATTTTAAATATTTAGCTTAGGTTCAGATATAGGTGTACAAGACAATCAATCCTTATTATACGAGGGGTTAAGAAATTATTTGTAATTTCCCATACAGGCTGAAAGATTACTAAATTGAATTTGATAAATTTGCTTGGGTTCTCCTCATAATATACCAATGACAGTGCCTTGCAAATGGCCTTATACTCTACTAGTGGGAAACACATGCAGTTGCTGACATTAACCCCAGTCCAAATATTCACATTGTTATACTAACTCTTATTCTCAAGTTTAGAACACAAGTCACGATCGCCTACACCTCTTTTCCCTGTATTCTCCATTCTCCTAATAACCTCTGCATCATTCCATTCTAGATAATGCTTCCATGGCCCTACTGCTGCTACAAAGCCTAGGTCCCTGGCCTGTCATAGGAGCACCCATAGTAAAATTTGCAGTACACACTACATCTCCGTTCATTCACCCACACAACCCTGATTAGCCCCTTTTAAGTACCCAGCAGGCTAGATGCCCAGTCTCATATATATATATATATATATATATATATATGAAAAAATGGACATGAGCCATATGCTCATATTCCTACATGAGCCAATGCACATGTGGACCAATAGGAATGGAGTGTACTAGTGCACATGGGATGTAGGAATTCATTCCTATTGGTCCATATGTGCATGGCTCATATAGGAATATGAGCCTATAACTCATATCCCGTTTACCCATATATATATATATATATATATATATATAAAGAACCCATGTAACACATTCATCACTCATTTAGCCGGGGACACCCAATGTCACTACCTGCTTATTCCTACTAGTTACGTGCAGGGGCCGACGAAGGAATTCAAAAGAGGAGGGTCAACCTCAAATGTAAAGAAAGTCCAAAATTTTGATAAATAAAGTTGAAGAAAAAAAGAGTAAAACTTTTTGTAAATATGTATATAGAAATTGTAAATTATAAATTTTGGAGGGAACAAAACATAAAATTGACGATTTTTTTTTTTAAAAAGAAAATAAATATTTAACTGGGAAGCAAAAATTCAGTGGGTGTAACTGCCCTCACTAGCCCACAAGTAGGTCCGCTCCTGATTATATGCATTCATAAACTCACCGGCATAGCCGACAGCTCAAAACAGAGGGTATGCATCTATAATTTCTCCACACAACAATCTCCTTATAATATAACAAGCAAGTGTTCCTACTAGCTCCTTTTCCCATAAACTCCCTACACATGATTCTTAAACTACCATTCCTCCTATCCTACACACACAACAGAGAAGGATTTAAGTCCCCCCCTTTACGAAAAATAAAAATAAAAATCTCACATAGCCAAATTATATAACTCTCTCTGGTTTACACCCAACACACATATATATAACGCTACGTTCACACAATATCACCAGCATGCTTCACTAGTCTCTTCATGGCTGCATATGTAAGTGCAACATAAACCCACATACATATAAGTTTTTCCACCCAAGTTTCTGTTTGCTTTTCTCCACAATGAGCACAGACACTAATATTCCAGCCTACAAATCTATTCATCTCCGTCCCACCATATATCTAATGCACTCTTATACTGTTATCTACCATATCACCTCCATAATAAGAAACACTCACAATGCAACACATGTACTCAAATGTTCCATTCATTTCTCTTTATTAGGGAACACCACACATGTATATCACTTCCTCTACAACTATATTATCCCCACATATATATATATATATTTCTCCAACACCACACATGTAAAGAACCAACACATACCGTTGGTTGCACCCAGAGTCATGCTCGGACGCGCTGATAAATACGGAAATAATGTTGCAGAAACAGAAGCTGTAACCGAAGAAAAATGTAACATAGTGACAATGTATAGTTGCCTGAATCCGGAAGGTGGTGAAGAGAAACTGGTCCAGAGTCAGAGTCCGAGTCCGAGTCCAAATCCAAAGAGCCCCAAGTGCCTAGGGATAATTTAGAACTAATTAATTATTTAACTAGAAATCCATCTTATAGAAAGGAATTATTATAATTATAAATATTTAGCTTAGGTTCAGATATAGGTGTACAAGACAATCAATCCTTATTATACGAGGGGTTAAGAAATTATTTGTAATTTCCCATACAGGCTGAAAGATTACTAAATTGAATTTGATAAATTTGCTTGGGTTCTCCTCATAATATACCAATGACAGTGCCTTGCAAATTGCCTTATACTCTACTAGTGGGAAACACATGCAGTTGCTGACATTAACCCCAGTCCAAATATTCACATTGTTATACTAACTCTTATTCTCAAGTTTAGAACACAAGTCATGATCGCCTACACCTCTTTTCCCTGTATTCTCCATTCTCCTAATAACCTCTGCATCATTCCATTCTAGATAATGCTTCCATGGCCTTACTGCTCCTACAAAGCCTAGGTCCCTGGCCTGTCATAGGAGCACCCATAGTAAAATTTGCAGTACACGCTACATCTCCGTTCATTCACCCACACAACCCTGATTAGCCCCTTCAAGTACCCAGCAGGCTAGATGTCCAGTCTCATATATATATATATATATATATATATATATATATATATACATATATATATAGGAAAAAATGGACATGAGCCATATGCTCATATTCCTACATGAGCCAATGCACATGTGGACCAATAGGAATGGAGTGTACTAGTGCACATGGGATGTAGGAATTCATTCCTATTGGTCCATATGTGCATGGCTCATATAGGAATATGAGCCTATAACTCATATCCCGTTTACCCATATATATATATATATATATATATATATATATATATATAAAGAACCCATGTAACACATTCATCACTCATTTAGCCGGGGACACCCACTGTCACTACCTGCTTATTCCTACTAGTTATGTGCAGGGGCCGACGAAGGAATTCAAAAGAGGAGGGTCAACCTCAAATGTAAAGAAAGTCCAAAATTTTGATAAATAAAGTTGAAGAAAAAAAGAGTAAAACTTTTTGTAAATATGTATATAGAAATTGTAAATTATAAATTTTGGAGGGAACAAAACATAAAATTGACGATTTTTTTTTTTAAAAGAAAATAAATATTTAACTGGGAAGCAAAAATTCAGTGGGGGTAACTGCCCTCACTAGCCCACAAGTAGGTCCGCTCCTGATTATATGCATTCATAAACTCACCGGCATAGCCGACAGCTCAAAACAGAGGGTATGCATCTATAATTTCTCCACACAACAATCTCCTTATAATATAACAAGCAAGTGTTCCTACTAGCTCCTTTTCCCATAAACTCCCTACACATGATTCTTAAACTACCATTCCTCCTATCCTACACACACAACAGAGAAGGATTTAAGTCCCCCCCTTTACGAAAAATAAAAATAAAAATCTCACATAGCCAAATTATATAACTCTCTCTGGTTTACACCCAACACACATATATATAACGCTACGTTCACACAATATCACCAGCATGCTTCACTAGTCTCTTCATGGCTGCATATGTAAGTGCAACATAAACCCACATACATATAAGTTTTTCCACCCAAGTTTCTGTTTGCTTTTCTCCACAATGAGCACAGACACTAATATTCCAGCCTACAAATCTATTCATCTCCGTCCCACCATATATCTAATGCACTCTCAATATACTGTTATCTACCATATCACCTCCATAATAAGAAACACTCACAATGCAACACATGTACTCAAATGTTCCATTCATTTCTCTTTATTAGGGAACACCACACATGTATATCACTTCCTCTACAACTATATTATCCCCACATACATATATATATATTTCTCCAAACACGCACTGCCTTTGCTAGGAGATTTAAAACAAATTATATCACTATCAAGAATACCATTATGCATATAACTTCCAACCATTCATTCTACCTAAGAGGGAACATTAGCTAACGAGTACCCAGCCAAAGAGATGCATTCCTCTCAAATTACTTCTAAGCTAGGCTTAACAAGAATATACACAGGGACAGTAAAGAACATAGCCTAAGGAGGGTGGCTAGAACTGACCAAAGAGGAACTTTCGCTAGTGGCGAGAAAAGATTTTCCCTGAGCTCGTCCGGGTTCGGTCGCGTTGGGCGCGACATGAGGAAGAGAACGTCGGAGCACAGACTGAAGCCACACCGAGAAGTCGTCGACGGTGTTGACGAGAGAGGACGACTCGTCTGGGCTCGCTGTGTCCCTGCCTCGAATCCCGACCGTAGGGACTCTACGTCTGACGTCTGACGAAGCAAGAATCTCCGGTTATAGGATGCTCGTTGGCAAAAACTTAAGGAATTGAGATCTACAGTTGTCTATCGTCGAGTTTGCATACAACAATTCGGTCAATAGGACAATATGCATGAGTCCAACTGAGATAGTATATGGGTACAAACCTAGGCAACCTATAGATCTTGTTCCCATGGCACACTACCATAGAATATCACAATCTCCATCTGCATTTGCATTATACATACACGATCTACACAAGAAAATCAACAACCGAATTGAACACAATAATGCTAATTATAAAGTTCGAGCTGATCTAAGCAGACGATATAAGGAATTTTCGGATACGTCCGGAATGGTTCCCTCCGAGAACTTTAAAGAAGTTGCATGCTCGTGGTTCGGATCCATTTAAAATCTTGAGAAAAATTAATGCTAATGTTTATATTCTAGATATTTCAGATCATTTTGGCATTAGTTCTACTTTTAATATTAAAGATCTAGCAGCTTATAAAGGTACAAATTTTAGATATAAAAATCCACTTATTGATGAGTCTGATCCCGAGCCTACTTTTGAGAGACCCTCCTTATCTCCACTTCTAAATATTCCACCTACAACAGATAAAATTAATAACATTTTAGATGATGAGATCATATCTACTAGAAACGGTAGAATTCGACGATATTGGGTACGTTGGAAAGGAAAGCCTGATTCTGTTGATACTTGACTTGATCGAGATGAACTCCGGCGCATATATCCTCACATCTTAGAGCAGTATGAGAGCCACAAAGACAGACACTCTACATGGTCGAGTTCTTTCCTACCTAGGGAGAATGATGAGGACATCGGGTCACACATCCGTCATCCTTGGCGTGAGTACACGAGACGCAGAAGACGTGGTATGGTAAATCCCACCACCAACAAGATTTGACTTTGATATAGGAATTCTACTTTATTTTATTTTATTTTATTTTATTTGGATAAGCTTCTAGGCTTGTTAGTAGCTATCCTTTAGTTGAATTTTGCTCTAATTGTTTTTAATTTATCCCACATCGGTAGTTGTAATTTTTTTCTTCTATTGCTCCTCCTATATAAAGGGGGCATATCTATTATAGAAAAGACAACTTATAAAATATAAAAATATTAAATGCATGATTTTTTTGTTTTAGTAATTAATAGTGCGTTTGTTGTGATTGAGGTGCGATGTCCAATCCAACCTAGGTACGGAGGGTGAACCCTGCCCTAGTTCAATATATTTTTATTCTTTCTCTTCCCCAAAAAATTCAACCACCCTCATTTGTCCGGAACCGATGTCAACCTTACCACCTTTACCTTCGTTGGAACTCCAACCGTCCCTTACCATTGTCGTCGTCGCTTGCCATCGTTGCCGTCAGCAATCTCCTTTGCCACCAACATCAACCGACGTCGATTTTCCACCAGATGCCAGGTACTTTTTTTCTTCAATTTATTAAATATTGTTAGGAACCATCAATCTCTAAAAAAAAAAAAAAAAAACTCTAATATATTATTAATTTCTGCTGTTCACAAATATTGAGAGAGTAATTTTGCTTGAATGACACAAACAACAATCTCTATTATTAATTTTAGGATTGTGCTAAAAATAGAATATTTTGATTACAATAATTTTCTGAAAGATTATTTGACTTTGAATCAATTACATGCATGCTAATCATAGATCACGATAATTTTATACATCATCTTCAATAAAATCAACTGCTGAAATTACTTCTTCTTGGTGAACGTATTTTGTACAATTTGAATGTTGAACTTGTATCTGCACAAAACACGTATCACATCAAAAAACCTTATTTATGTATGATTTTTTTGGCAAATTGATGAATTTTCCTCTTTCTAATGATGCTCAAATTGTGTGTTGTGATTGTAAATTTGGAGGAAGGCCATGGCGGGTCCCACATGTTTCATCGGTGAGTGGGGAACATGTCTTTGTTATGGCAACATGAAGATTTGTGCTTGACTTCAATATATCTCTTTTGTCTGAATTGTTTCTTGTGTGATGAGATCACAGGGGCTGTTGAAGATGGGAATTCGAGGAGTAACGGTTTCTGATGTTCGGGGATTTGGAGCTCAAGGTGGATCGACAGAGAGACATGGTGGTAAGTATTTACTCCACGTGTTAGTGGGTTGATTAGAACGATCTCAATTCTTCGTAATGTATTTTTAACACCATATAAAATCTAGGTGATGCCTTTTATTACAACAAACTAGACATTTTTGATAATGCGATGTCGATGCCTTCATAGTTCATAGTTCCATTTTGAGTGCTATCTTACGTTGCTTAGATCTTTGTTGGCGGGGTATTTGAAACCAGAATTTTTTTGTTGCATATTAATTATTCTCAAAGCACGTGTTGGGGGCTTTCAGGTCTATGAAGTACATTGAAAACAACCCTGAGAAGACAATTCAACTTTTTTCTTATATTTCAAATAGCACTAGTCCATGTCTCATTTCCCCCCCCTGGAGTTTTCTATTATAAACTACGTAAACATAAAGATCCAATACTGAAGTAGTACCTCTGACGTACATATGCACACACACACAACCACATTGTGCGCTCATGTACATAGTGCTCTACTAGCATATTCTGTTGTTATTGAACTTATGCAGCACAATTACTAAAGTTAAACAAAGAGACATGCATAGGCACAATCACATAGATGTAGCATGTGCATGTTGCTCTGCAAGAGTTTTTCCTATTGACATTACTTATTCTGCATAACTACTTACATTCAATTTACTTCTAATATTTGGTGTGTTAGGATCCGAGTTTTCAGAAGACAAATTTGTGGCTAAAGTTAAAATGGAAGTAGTGGTGGCTAAGGATCAGGTATGCACTTATTCCTAATGCAACTGCTATGTTGGCTACTTATCAAGTACACGAACATGAGGAGCACGGCAATGTGGATCCTTACTCTTAAATAAAAGATTGGGCTTATGGATCCATGTTCTAGAAGAGTCCATATGTATTCTCCTTTTAGTTAGACTCTTCTAGTCCCACATTGGATGGTCAACAAAGTGGGGTCTTATCATTTCCTATAAATAAGTACCCAATAGTTACTCCAACTAATGAAATGAATCCATTTAGGGGTTGTTTGGTTTCCCGTACATGGAAATCCATTCAACATATGTGATGTTGCAAATTCATTTGCTTGCATGTAAATGTTGTGGGATTTACAAATCATTGTTTGGAATGCTTTACTTAGCATGTATGGTTGCAAATTTTGTTTCAGTAAATGGAAATCCATTGTTTGGTTGTGACTTCATGATATTGAATGAATAAAGAATATGATGTAAATGATGTTGCAAATGTTGTCGTAAGTGATGCTGCGGTAGTTGGAGGAAATGATGCAACATTTGTTACACCATTTACATCAAACGAAATATTAAAATTGGTGGCAATGGTGCAACAAATGTTGCATGCATTTCTATTTACAGCCGACCAATCACCTTGGGTCATTCGAAATCTTAATATGATATCTGAGCTCTAGGCACCATATCATCAAACTACATAGCTTTATCTTCACCCTAGCCTCTGCCACACCCTAGCCTTCACCACCTAGCCTCCACCCACCTGCCTCCCCATATCTCTCCACCACCACAACCTATCTCCTCCCTAGCACTAATCCTAACCCTATATTTTCTTCCAGATCCAACCGTCAACATTTAACTTAACTCTAACCCACTTCTTCGCCAAATTGTAGTTCCAAAACACCAAACGTAGCCTTAGCCTTCGGTTCTCAACTACCTTACTCCATCCCATCCCCATCACTAGCAAACCCTTACTCTAGTTCAGATCAAACCCTAACTATAGATCTAAAAGAATCTAACTACTACCCTAGCTCACAATTGTTTTTACCCTAGATCTAGAAACCTAACCCTAACTTCTAGTCGCCATGAGTCATAAACATAGATCCACAAAACAAAAATACATATCCTTAACCCTTGCTCAAAAAAGAAGAAAACTAACCCTAAGCCAAGACTAGTTCTTTCCACACCGAGCAAAGAGCAAGACATAAGAAGGAAGATGCAAAACACACACACACACATACACACACACACACACAAACAAACAAAATGCGATGTAGATGATTGACCTTTTCTTCTCCCTGCTATGATCACTGAGCATGTGTCCATGAGGTAACAAATAGATTGAATTTGGGTTACTTTGTTACCATGTTAAAGTCCATGTCACTGTACCAAAACTCTAGAGTGTTGGTGAGAGTTTAATAGTTATATTATTCATTTCATCTGATGAATAGTGGTGGTTTATCTATAGTGAGCATGTAAAGACAGAAGATGGAGCAATTTGGACTGGAGTTAGTGTATTAAAAGAAAACCAAAGTTCTCCATTTTTATTTCCAAATTTAGGGTTATGACAACCAATCTGTGTCATAGCTGAAGACTTCCTCTGTTGCTTATGTATATTCAAGAAGACAATTTGATAAAAGCAACTGGAAGGATCAAAATATGTCACAAGTTTGCAAGTCAGTGAATACTTATTGAAGACATCAAAGGGCTTTTCCTGCTAAGTCTTAACCTGGTAACCAGTGGAGTTGTTTGATATAAAAAGCAGCTCATATAATAGACCGTGTAAACTCTGAAAGCCTAGGTTTTATAATAGTGCATTAGGTGTTGATTTTTGTCATGTTCATTTTTAAAAAGTTAACTACAAAGTTTCTTTTGGAGTCCAAAATGCTATACATGTGTGTTGTAGTATGCAGTTCAAACAGACAAAATTTTCATCCAATTAAAAAATAAATTTGATGAAACTATGTTTTTATTTGACCTGCCTATTGGACATTTAAGTTTTGGCTTACAGATAAGGTGCATATAATATGAAGGAAAGGTTGGAGCATTTTTTATACTTCCACCTTGCGTCTGTAGTTTATCTGATCATAAACTAGCTAATTGAGATGTATTTCTATCTCACCTCCTCTCACCTCAATTTCCTTTGTGTAATAGGCTGGGGCGGTAATTGACAAAATAATCGAGGAATCAAGAACTGGAGAAATTGGCGATGGCAAGATATTCTGTAAGCACGTTCTACTGCTTTTACCACATTGCCATATCTTGCATTCACTAACTAACCTACACTTCCAGTGATACTTTGTTCTTTTAGACAAACAACAAACTTGAATTAGTTATAACTCTTGCCCTTAGCAATTTCTAATGTAAGTACAATTTGATCTTCTTCATTCTATTTCTAGAAGAATTTCCCATTTAAATGATGCTGCTGCTTTTTGGGAATAGTATCCGTTTGCCCTTTTACTGTGTATTTTTTCCTAAAAAAGGTACATTAACGATGCTCCAAATGGAGTAGTAGTAGAGATTGTATTATTGCTGCCTTTTATAATATAATATATATATATATATTTTTTTTCTAACGATTTTCTCATGGCTTTTGTTATTAAAGAATCTTCTAAAGCTGTCTTCCTTATTTAAATTTTAGTCCTCAATTGTTTCAGGTTGCTCTTCACTCTTCAATCTATTCATACTCCCTCGGATTTCCATCAAAGATCTTTGGCTAATAGGTCATTTTGCTGTCATGAGCTTGTAATTACGTAAACACAAAAACAAAGCCGCCTCCTAACCACACACAACCTTCCCAAGGAATATGAGGCCTTCGCCTGATTAGTTATGGTTTAGGCATGGTATGGCATTTCTGCTGCTTTTCAAAGCAGAAACAGAAGCAGATTTTAAAAGCAGACTCTCCTTTCTTTCAAAAGTTACCTGAAAAATGAGTAGGTTTTAAAAGATAAGCAGAAACTACTGTTACCATATAGCTTTCGTTGCTGCTTGTGAAAAAAAAGCAAAAGCTGGCAAAATAAGCAATGCTAAACACAGTCTTAGAAGGATGAGCAGTTTATGTGATTTCATGCTTGAATTCAATGTTATATTGAAATTTAGCTTTTAGTATATATAGTGAATACTTGTGCTCTCTCTCTTTTGTTATTTGGCTTATACTATCATCTTGTCTCTTCTTATAGAACTCTTTCCTAGTCTGGGGGGAGTTGGAGTGTGTTTCTTGGTTGCATGAGTTTAAATTGCATGACCAAAAGGGTAGGTCTACCTTATTGCGAACCTTTTCTTTTGCTCATAGCTAACTCGGGAGCAGTAGTTTGTCCAGCCCAGATTGACAACAGGTCAAAAAAACATGTTTATTATTTTCTGGTGCTTTCTCATGCTACGTAGTCAATGTGATATTGACACGAAAAGGCTTGGATAATACGATGAGCATATTTACTAAGATGAAGTTTTGATGCCTAGAGTAGATCTAAATTTTAAGCACTCACAATATTGCATTCTTTTTGTAGTTTGTATTTTTGTTCTTACCTACTATCCCATAGTTGGGGCAAATTCCTCTGAAACTTTAACGAATGATAGCCTCCGTTTTTGAGATAGGACATTGAAGTGCCCTACAATTTGTTCTATTTTATTGCTATTTGTGTGTGTGTGTTTGTGTTTATACATACCCATTCATTCTGTTGATCAAGTCATTCATGTTATACAACTGACCTAAAATGTTCTAAATGCTCAAGGTAATTAATTAAAGAATGGGAGGTTATTTTCCTAGGATTAGTTTGTGAAAGTTAAGGCATTTAGTTTTTTTTCTGTTGCATTAATGTTGAGAGAGCGCACAATACCACAGGGGCACTCAGATGTTCCCTTTTCAAAATGAGTTAGGGTGTCACTTGTTATATGTTCTTATTCTCTTTTTGATATCAAATTACAAGCTCTTTTATGTGCTAGAAACAAAAAACTTCTCAATATTCAAAGAAGATAATCCTTACATCAGTAGAAAACATTTTTTTGTAGACTTTTAGAGTGTTTTGGGAAAGTTCGGTGACCAGGTTAACTATAATGAGGCGAAGCAATAACCACTTCTATCTCCATACACAAATTCAGACGATGTAGTTTGTTTCCAGGGTACAACAACCGCTACTTGTACTTAATTCGCTGCACTGCATGGATATAGAATTTTCCCGAGAAAATTGATCTTTTGTGTACTAGACGGAGAAAACATAGATAACTAAGGAAAATTCAGAGAGGAGGGAGTAAGAGAGTTTGGACTGACGATAAGCTTTACAAGCAGTGAAGCATCCCTCCATTTTGTTGTAATTGGAGAGGCAACCTTTAGTTGGAAAGTTGTCTCTACAGAAAATCTGACCCAGCATGTTTCTTAAATTGCACAGATGCTTATGCCCTGGTGATGACCCGCTTCATGTGTAGAATTATAAAGAAATGTCTGCAGATGTAAGACAGAAGACAACCAGGATTTGATTCATATTTCCATTTGTTCTCTCTTAAAAACGCCCAACTTGGTCTCTGAAATGTGAAAGGAACTAATAGTTTATTGACATCTTATGTATTATTTGAAAATAATATGATATATACTTGCATTATTTGTGCTTTGCCATACCACTGTAGACTTGTGATTCCTTGGTTATTTCAGTTGCTCAATTGTTGCATACTTAGATATAGAGGTTCAGATTATTACACTAGGTGAAAAACATTTATACCAGTAGTTCTCTCCCTCTCTCCCCCCCCTGTGATGTTCATGTCAGATACTAATTTTCGCATATTTACCTTTTTGATCTTTTGAAAGAAAAAGTTCTAAAAGATTGTAACTGATGCTGTTTTCTCTCTCTGCAGTGATACCTGTTTCTGATATAATAAGAGTTCGTACAGGTAATGCATCAGTTTCGTTTGAAGACATCTTCACAATACTCGGTTCTGATCAGTTTATTCCTTCTCAAGTAGATATAAAATACTTTCCTTCCATTGACTGACCCCAAAATTACAACAATTTTATAGAAGGATTCATCCAAAGAAACAGTAACAGTTCCTGGGGTTGGAGTTATCTAACATTCCTGTTCAGTGATTTCTGTCCAGAATCAAATTCAATATTTAATTTCTTCGATTTTGACAAATCCTCAGGTGAGCGTGGTGAAAAGGCTGAGAGAATGACCGGAGGTCGTTCAGATATGATCTCTTCTGCATCATCAAATTAAGCTGATACTTAAAACTATATTGTATGTAGCTTGTTGCACAATTGTTTCGAGACATACCACCAAGAAATAAATTCTCTTTGCAGTGATACAATTTCTCTATTTATTTTATTTTATTTTGCTTCATGAGTACCAATATTGTTTGCGAAGATGGCCAAAGTGAGGTGTTCATGATCAAGTAGTCATCACAGGGAGAATTTACTTCCTCTGCATTATATGTTCATTCAGATTCATCTGGAGATGGGAGGAATCAAAATAGTTGTACTTGAGTGTTCATATTTCTCGCCAGTTTAGAGACCTTATTAGCATATAAATGAGTCACTGCGAGACAGTACTATTTGGCAGCATATAGTTGCAAGATTAGTTGGACTACCAATTGATGTTTCGCTCTGTTTTTTCCGTGATTTTATTGCATTTACCTGACAAATGCAACCCTTCTGATTTGATACACCAAATCAAGGGGGGCCAGTTTTGGTTTCCACTTTGTCATCTCTGACGTTCATTTCCTTTTATATAATCTACTTGTTGTGTATGCAATCCTTGGGAAAAGATTGCTTTCTCCAGCTAATACCATGGGGAGAAATTTTGTTCTTCATCAACATTTCTGCATCCGAGTCGACAACAATAAAGGAGATCCATCAACTCTCATAAGTACAAAATCAATTCGGGCCCAGTAGTTCAATTAACGCTCAGGAGCTCTATTTGCTAGATAGATAGTAGATACTATAAATGTCTGCAGTGGCTAATACAGCAATGCCACCGATACTGACCGCCACGTGAGTGGCCACTCTTCTGGCTGCTTCTGTGGTCAGGGGTGGACACAGGTGAGGCAAGTGGGGTTAACCGACTACACTGAAATTTTTTGATAGAGGGAGATATGTTTGTCGTTTTGGGTTTCTCAATACTAAGATGAACAACTAACCCATCACAAATAAAATATTGCCATGGAATTTGTTGCCTTCTGTGAACTAAAGACTTTCTTCAGTCCACATCTATCCCACTCCAGCCCATCCGAGCTCGATTTCTGGTTTCGTCCTTGCCTGGAGAAGTAGAGATTAGTTTGTACTTGTGATCAGTGTAAGGGCCATACCGAAGCGGCAGTAACTTAGGGATTTTGTCTATTGTATGAGGTTATTTAGGATTTTCGGGGGCTTATAAGTAACCGTCCGATCATCTTGTAAGTGGAAGAAGAATACAATCTGCTACTATTCCCGCCTATATTTCTGGTTTATCAATTTTAAAAGAGTAGCTTGTATGATCACAAGAGCAGGTGCAGTGTACTGCACTCTTCGAAATCAAACTTTGAATTGTTGTTAACAACCATTCCTGTCGAAAATTATTACCATCCTATCTTAGAAAAGAGTGGAGGCATTAAGACCCGTGGTGGGAGGGCAGAGTTTTGACTCCCACTCGGAAGAAGGTTTGGATGACGACGACGACAATATTAATTATTGGAGTTAGGGATCCAGCTACATGATTAGTGGGATCTCAAAAAGCAATCTATAACTAATTTTGCTATTTTGATTAGACTTTGAACTTTTCCCTTAGCCTCCACTTGTTTATAGTATTAGTGGCATTGTCGAAAGTTTTATTTTTTTTATTTTTTATATGTTCTTTCTACCGGACTAAGAACTAATTTTTCAAGAAAGAATTCAAACCATATCCATTTCCAGGAGAATTTCACATGATAACCAACATGCCACAACCTCATGGACGGCATTGCCGAATGTTGCACGAAAGAATGTTATAACCCATTTAAGTGGTTGATTATAATACCTGTCATCTTGCCCACGAAGGTGTAGTTGATTTTGCTACATTCGCGCATTAAAGATTAATTGAATTAATTGGATGATAGGCAGTGCAAGTTGTGTCTCTTCACTGATTGGAGTTTGATTTGGATGTGCAAGTAACTTGTAAATTAAGGATTATACTGATCAAGAAATTTTCCTGAGGTTCTAACCAAAGAGAATTGTTATAGGCCTTTGTCAAAGTTATCTCAAAATAGCACAAAATAAAAGAGGTTAGGCCTTTAAAATTGCAGCGTCTTCATGAGACTTGCTATAAGGGTCCGAGTTGCATCTTGCATGGACACGAAAAAATGGTATCGTTATCGTGTTTATATCTGTATCCGTGTCCTTATTCGTACAACATCCGTGTCCTTATTCGTACAACATAGGTGTCTATATTGTATCTATTTGAATATGTCCATATCTATTAACTATATTGTGTCTGTACTTGTATCCATATTCATGCAATATAGAGTTGCGTAAATGGAAACATTCTCTTGTAGCAGAACATTACACGAGGATACTACACTATTTTACCAGTTCAGTATAGTCGAATTATGGCTTACAGTGCTATCCTCATTTTAGACGGATTTTTTGTTGGTATATTATAATGTATTAGGAGATTTTATGTAAGATGGAGGGTTGTAAGTATGTATATATATATATATATATATATATATATATATATATATATATATATATATATACCCAAGAGATTATAATAAATATAGAACTCCAAATATTCTACATGGTATCATAGTACAAACCCTATCCGCCAAACCTTAACCGCCACCACCGCTGCCGCACCGCTCGCCCACCGCCGCCGCCGCTGTCGCACTGCTCGCTCACCACCATCCCCGCCGTCGCCGCCGCTGCACCGTTTGCCCACCACCATCGTCGCCGCCGCCACCACACTTTCGCCACCACCGCGAAGCCGCGACTCATGCGGAGCCTGCAGGAGCCTTCTGACGCGATTTTTGGCGTCTCCTGCGGGTCGTTCCGGACGTTGACATCAAATGTCTAGATCCGATGGGGGAGAGGCATGATCGGTTCTAGGAGAGTATGAAGAGGACGAACGTGAATCGTGGGACGGATGTGAGGTGATCGGAGAAGAGGAGGATCGATGGAGGAGATCATCAAGAAGTTGGACCCTGCGGAGGTCGCAACGTTGATGAAGCTGATAAAACTGTCAGCTGGTGAGAGCGCGACACGAACACCAACGAAGTTGGAGCTTTCCTCCATCGATCTGAAGCTTGATGGATCGGCCACCTACTTGAGTTGGTCATGACGGGTGAGAAGAACCCTCGAAGAGAAGAACCTGGAGGGTTTCTGTAAACACCCTAATTTTTAGAGTAAAATTTTAATTTTAAATTTATTTACTATTGGTGTTATTTAATTATTTAAGATTAAGAGAGAATTTTTCTGTATTTTTAGCTAATTAGAATACTATATATTCATGGATTAACATTTATGTGTAATTAATTAATTAATAATATTGTACAAAAAATATATTTTTGGGTGTACAACTAATATTAGAGTACTGTAGAATTTTTCTGGATTTTATTGAGGTCCAAAACTATCCCTAGATGGCTATATATATATATATATATATATATATATATATATATATATATATATATATATATACACCCATACCCAAACCGGATCCTAAACCCCTACCCTGAACCCGGACCCGACCCAAAACCCTAAACCTACCTGAACCCGAACTCCCTCCGCTCAGCAAACCCCCGCGTCCCCGATCCTTCCTCTTCCCTGTAACCGACCCCCCCTCGACCGCTCATTTCCTCTCCCAGAAACCCCCATTCACCCCTATATATACACCACCACCACCACCAGCAGCCTTCTACCACCAGTCCAGAAGAGCCGCCGCCGCCGCTGTCAACCGCTTCCGCAACCCGCTGCACAAATATGTCCAGAATCTCCGAACATCGAACAGTGAGGTACTCTTCTTCTCGCCTCTGTATCTCCCTACACAGTAATCCAAACATCGATCCGTTGAATCCTATGTTAAGACCACATGACCCCCATAAACCCTGTTTAATTAGTTTAATTTATCGTGTCATGTATTGATCGCAAATCGCGACACAAAACAAAAAAAATGTCCGAGTTTTGAGATCAGAAACTGTCCAAGGTGCACGTGTTTGAGTCCCGTTATCTCCATAACGGCATGCGATACTAAAATTCTACTTGAACAGTAATTTAGACAACATAACTGAGTTTTAATCTCTTCAATTAGTTTATTTTATTGTTGATTATGCTGTAATTTATTTACTGTTAAAATTCGTCAAAAACTTGATTTTCTTGTAAACCCCCATTTCTGAAAACCGTATTAATTAGTTATTTATGGTAATTATGAATAGAGGGAATATATTTTATTTAATTTCTATTTAAGATATTGTACATCTAAGAGATTTATGGAGCCATTATAAATTTTTCCTAAATTATTCCATGTAGGAGACCTTTTGGACAGTTGCTAGTTTAACCGTATACACCAATATAATTTTGTAGAATTTTTTTATGTATAAATATGAATATATATATAGATATTATTAATAAGAAAAAAAAAAGAATAGAAAATAGAATTTCCTATTGGATCTAACCCAAAACCCGTTTAGCGGAACCCGCGTATACTTCTCCGCTCGTAAACGTCCACAACAGCAGTAGCAAAACCACCCCGCGTAAACTCTTCCTTTCTCTGTGCGTAAAACCCAAATCACAAACCATTAGGAGAAGAAAATATCAGCAGCAGAAGCAAAACCCAACTTTGCTTTGCTTTGCTTTGCTTTCCCACACGTGTAAGCTTCTCATTCCACCACTCCTTAGCACTAATATTACTAAACACCCCTCAAACCGAAACCTAAACCAATAAGAAGAAAGAAATAGCAGCGGCAGTAGTTTAGTTTTCTTAAACACTAAGTTTCCCCACCGCCTCTTATTCTATATATATATATATATCCATGCAATACACCCCAAACCCAAAACCTCACTTTTCAAACTTAACACTGTTGTGGACACTTATGCTATACGGAAACCTTGCTCGACAAGTATACCTTGCCACTGTACAATTATTTACATTCCAGTTGATACATGCATGTTTAATTCTGCCTATATAGCTGTTTATTTTGTAGATTTTGGACATATTTTATGAGACCACCCCAATATTATGGAGCATCAGTAGATTCATTGGCTGCGACATAGTTGTTACACGAGTTGTGAGTCTCATATAGATCCCGGACTACATATTGGGTTGGCCGCCTGTACGTAAGTGCCGTGCGTTAGGGATAACTGCTGATAGAAAACTTTGTATGCTAGTAGACCTGGCAGTTATTTAGAGGTTTTATCGTGTCATGGATATGGCATGCTTAGAGCATGGGGTGGGGAGAACAATAAGTAAAGCATTTGGGCTCCTTTGCACTTTTCTCCTGTACGTCCGGATTCTCCACCGGAGAAACGGGTGATGATGACCACTATATATTACTGGCGGCCTCTGCCGTTCAAAAGACGACATGCTTTGAGGCCCTTGATTCTCCGAGAGAGTCACGCCAATCCCATATTTTTAGCCAGATAGCCCACTTGGTGGAAAGTTGTTCTCAAATTGCATTCACTTAGATGGTTAGGCGACCCATTGGATGTTTATATCTCAGTACTATTATTGGCATATTTTTATGTATCTTGTTACGTTCCTCTGAGGACCTGGTCCCTTTCCAGACATGGACGAGCAGGAGTATCCACAGGAGTACGGACCTGGACCTGACTCTACATATCTGACTGAGGAGGTCTCACCATCAGAGTATCTGTGACTTGTTTACCACTGGTTAGAGATTTTGTTGCTACTTCAGTATAGTCGTTGTGTAGTGGATTTGTTTCCACCCGACTATCAGACTTGCTACACATCTTGGATATTCAGTTATTATTCAGCTCTTATTTTCTACTGTTTATTTGTGCTGTGGATGAGATATAGATTCTGTAAGACTTGTTGTGACAGTATATTACCACTGATGGATTGAATGTTCATATACAGCGTACGTGTGTATATGGTTTCCATATGTTGGAGTTCGTATACATACGGCTGGGCGTGTTACGTATTCCTAGTCCTACGTATTTTGGGACTGGGGCGTGACATTTCTAAACCCAAATTTTCTCGATACGGGGTACGTCCCGCTAAACGAGGCGACTTCGTCGTGTACGAATTACACCGAAAGACGTGTATAGTCAACGCGGACGTGTGAAATTTTGCAAAACTTGATTTGGATGTGCGTGTACACCGGAATTAACGCGTATCCGTCAAAAAATACCGTATCGATCTGTTTTGACACTCGTCATAATTTCGTGTGTGCTTGTCGTTTCGTAAAAAAACTTACGCTATCGGATTCACAATATTACGCTGGTTCTGTGACCCAAGTTTGGTTCGATTCTGAGAACGTTGACGAAATATCGTTTTGTGGGCCCCACAATTCTACTTGACGGATAATTTTGTGTCCGGCTCATCGAAATTCAGTTCTGAACATTCCGTTGGATTCGTATCATCATTTTCGACTCGTAGACAATAAGTTTGATGAATTTGAAGAACTTTATCTTTGACACATTTTTGGTGCAAAGTGGGCCACATGTGGACCCCACTTTGACCAGAAACTGTTAATTCTGCCCTTGTGTCCAAACTAAACTTATGGGTAGTCAATCCTGGCTATTTCTAGTATTCTGAAAATAATGGTGATGTTTGTTTCAGCTGTCGGAGGCGTACTTGCAGATTTTACTTTTACAGGAGCAATTGACAGAGTCCAGAACCTAGGCAAGTGTACCTTGCCAACTTGCAGTAGAGCCTGATATATATTATTTTCTTGTGTTCTTTCTATATATATATACTTCTGTGATGTGCCTGTTCAACCTAGAACCGTGAGACGTTGCTTAACGTCCGAACAAGATTCGGATGTCAACGCCATACGTGGAGTCGAGTGTCACGCTCCGATCTCTTGCAGGCAATCAGTCGTCCCCGCTAGGCCCGAATCACCGTGCCAGCGCTCCCGCGGGATGATCTCTTGACCCATCTGGGCGTGATGCCGCACGAGCGTAAGCCGCGCCCGTGCAAGGCCGTGGTCCATGCAGGCGGTAAGAGGTCTAAGCCACAGAGTGGCACAGATTATCCTCGTACAGTGGAATAATAAACGCATACGCGATTGGCAACAAGTTCACAGAGTTATTAATAGCTGAAGCATTGAATAACACAAGTGTAGAAGTAAAGCAACTCTTTATTGATATTGAACAAGTGTTACAAGCGGCGCTAGGCCGAGATTACAAGTCGCTCAAGCCTCTCTCTAAAACAGTAACAACGTGCCAAGTGGCTACATTTATGGAATGATGTATACGCGATGTTCCAACATTATATCTTATATATGTGCTTCAGTTCCGGACGCAACGCTCCAAGGCTCCAGAGTGAACTCCACTCCTTAGCACTCACGAAGGAGGTATCCGCACTGAACGAGGTTCTCCCGCACTCTGCAAGCAATCTGGTGGGTTATCAGTACATGAATGCACTGGTGGGGAGGCTTCTCGTCCATTCAACAAATCCAAACACGTTATATAGGTTCCGTGCACCAACTATTAAGTTATCTTTCTATTCTTACCTTAGGATCAGTTTTATGGCATTTATGAAAAGCCTAACTCGTGTGGCAGTGCGCCGTGCAATATAAAGGAACACGATGAGACTTACCAACTTACGATTCGTTCTTTCCTGTCCAAGGCAAACCAAGTTAAATCAAGCACGAGTATATATAATAAAATCTAGGGGCAAATAGCATATGAAAACACAAGTGTGCTACGAGCGAGTCCTAAATCAGGTGCATGGGTTCCTTTAAATTATGAAACACAAGTTACTTGTTACTCAGATTCAGGAGTGATTCTCAGATTATTTGATCTTTTGTCAGAATACTTGTATTCAGATTCTTAGATGCAATACAATAACTCGCACGCAGATTGCCGCTAAGCGAGGATGATTTATCTATATGAACATGAGTCGCTGGCATAGCCATTGTGGACATAGTCGCAATAAGACGGTGGTCCCGGTGCCCCGGCAACTGACCAAACTTATCCATGCTAGCAACAACTAGCGCGACTAATGGATTTTCCCCTAGGCCGGATCGGTCCTAGTGCGTCGGCGCCCCGTTCGAGAAAATCAAGCTTGTGCACAAGCGTCCGCGACTAAATGAGTCTCTTTTATTTGTTCTTTCTTTATTCTGAGTAAACAACAATGGTTGTAGGCGCAGGTAATGAGCCTCGCTACAAACCATCCCAAGCCGTTCCTGCACTCATTGGTTTCTTGCATCTTTATTCGTTACGGGCTCCCCGAGCCATTCTTTTAGTGCCATTCACATTAGTGTCGTTCTTTAGTGCTGTTCGATTTATTCATTCTTTTACTTGCAACTTACTTTTAAGTTTTCTTATCATCCTTACAACTCCCGGTGTGGGAACTACCTTGGCGACCCAATGGTCCCGAAGCCGTTCCACATTATCTATTACTTGGCTCAGAACGACTATTTTGATAGTCTTCCTGTCTCAGGTGAGTGAATCATGTTTCGTGTTATATTCCAGGCCGTGGCATGAATTATGTGACTAGCATCGCAACGAGACAAACGAGTAAAAGTTAGCATATAATCAGGCAAGCATTTCACTTTGGGTGAACATAAGTAATTACATTGGCACGAGTCTAAGGGCAAAGCGAGGAGTGAAACCGTAAAAGGATATACCGAGCGACATAATCTAGGTTCGTGTAGTGTAAACAAGTGAATAATGCACTACAAAGAACATACACACACACACACACACACACACACACACACACACACACACACACACACACACACACACACACACACACACATATATATATCGTTCTACTCGAGGCATAGCGGGGTCTAGTTGCACAAGGCAAATGTAGCATGCGAGGGTCCATATATAAGCAAAGTTTCATTTCCATGTTCTAACACAAGCAATACAAGTTGGGATTACTCCCTTAGCTAGGTGCGTTGGATTCTTTATTAGCATGCAGGGGGTGATTCACCTAGCGACTAACATGTATCGTCCATATTTTAAGTGTGCTGGCTAAGCAAAGACAAGTTCATCGTAGCCACCCACCTTAGCGATGATTCGCCTCGGTCGAGCGATACTCCGAGCGAGCGTCTGAAAGCCTAAGCTGAAACTCCTGAAGGGCCAAGTCTGGAAATCCTTTTGCCTCACACGAGTATTCTCGCTGAGCAAAGTGGGCCGGGTCGTTGCACTTTTGCCGTTTGAATTGGCTGTCCGCTTGAGCGGAACGGGTCGTTACATTATACACCACTCAGAAAAAGTCTCGTCCTCGAGACTTTTTGAGCGCAAGACGTTCTATCGCGTTATCGAATCTATCCAAATCATAACAATCGGTACCACTAAATTCGTTCGAACATAATTTCTTACTCGTTTCTTATACCGTGTTGCGTGTATGCTGGGTCGGTCTCATTGAATGACTCTATCATCCAATCCAAGTTTTGACTTGGTCTCAAATGCGCCTTAGCGCAGAACGTGTTGCTTAACGCGGGGTACGTTTTAATCCATCATGAATGATGATCTAAGGCTGAGGCAAACTTATACAAGTCGTTATACTTGTCCATGTAGATATTTACTTGCTCTAGCATTCGAGATCAGCATATCGTGAGTCTGGATTGTGCACATATTCAAAGCGTCCTTCAAATATATGCATGTCACCAACTTAGCGATAGCGAAGTCTTAGCACTCGAATTTCATATATTATTGAGTCTTGGATCGTGCACACGTTCAAGGTGTCCCTCAAACATATGCATTCAACCAAACTTAGAGATAGTAAAATCGGACAAGCTACTTGCGAAAATCTCAAGGGTTCTCATTTTATGAATCACAAGGATACTTTCGACATGGTTAATCAAATCTAAGTTATTTTCCATTCCAACTCGAATCAAGTATTTGCACTACCGTTAAGCATGATCTATCCGATTAACCGACTAGCGTTCATTCGTTCGGGTCAAACATAGCCCACTTTACCATTTCCAGTCTAACTCTAAGTCTTGCTTCCCCAGTTCTATGGCCTGTTCAAGCAATATGCTAAAGTAGGTCGCACAAGTTCATTCACTCGGCACAGGATCGTCTGCCTAATTACTAGGTCAGTTCACAAGGTCATAGGTACAAGTTCAAGCATACGATTTATCGTACAATTTCGTTGCACGATGCTCGCCCCAAATCCTAGGGTCAAACCATTGTTCATTTGTACGGGGTATTCTACCCAAGCTCGTTTTACTTTAATTTCTAAACATCGAGCATGGATTATCCTACTCTCTTAACACGTTCATTTGTACAGTGGTCGAGTTCGATCAGTAAAAATCTGTGATATCCAAGTTGCAGGATAAGCCTAGTAATTTGTATAGTCTATCTCTCCAAACATGTTTTGATAGAATCCCTATCCATTCCAAGTCTAGACCACCAAGTTAAAATTCAATTCTAAACCTTTGATTATAATTCTAAGTCATCCAACATGATTTATGTATCCGTTCAAAAAACAATCAAGCGTAATATACTTTAGGTTCTAAGCTAACTTATCCCTCAAATATTTCTGATTCACTTGCATTTCCAAATTTGTTTTATCATGTCGAACCACAAGTCAAGACGATCTATCAGTTGTCACGATCCAGTCTCCCGCAAGTTCGATCACCCTCGTTGGACGTGAGATCACCACGTCAACGCTCCCGCTGGATAATCGTCCTAATCCGGATGTGACACATGTGGGAGCATAGAGTTACGCTCGTACAAGATAAGAACGTCAAGCGTTATGGTTATCTTCGAAATGATCGAGACTCCTTAATATTTTATCTTGCTTCATCCAAGTTATATATATTTATCCACCATGTCATGTTCGTTCATGCAGTGATTATAATTCGTCTAGCAAAATCATCCAACTTCAATGTTGCCATCCGGTAGATCCATTGTCTTACTTCTAGCATTCCTCAAGCAACTAGTTTCAAATATTCAAGCCAAAGTCTATCCATTTTCGATACGTTCTATTCATCGAGTTCGTTTGGAATAATCACTGAACATGTTTCCGTGAGTTCGATCATCCCTGTCGTACATAAAATTACCACGCTGGCGCTCCCGCAGGATAATCGTTCTCGTTAGGACATATTTTGAAGGTTATCTTTTCGAAATTGATTTCAAGATCGTTCTTTCAAACTCCAAGTCAAATCCGTTATTGCTTATACTTCTATTTGAGCGATATTGTATTCAAGTTCATTCCGTTTGTTTTAATCTAAAATTGCTCGCACAATCCTCCAAGTTTCTAACAAGTTTCCTTAACCAAGATATCGATTCCCATTTCCATGAATCCCAATTCGATAAAAGCCTTATCATTTATTCAAGACATTCTTAAATTGTTCAATTCGACTATCGCACGAGACCTATGAATCCGTTTGGACATTTCTAAGTGATCCATACACCACTCGAAATCGAGTCACCCAATTAAATCCTCAATCGATGTTCGCATCAATCTCTAGCATCTACTCCAAGTTTTCCTTAGAATTCCTGCACGATACTTAGGTATCATCTAATAAAATCTTAGTCTCGTATATATATATATCTATGATAGTCATCCAAATAAACCATATTCAATTTGTATCTTCCGACATAAAATACTGTTCTAGTTATTTTCTAAAATCCAAGCATGATTCTCTATATTCGCCTAAGTGATAATCTGATAATGTTTCTATCGGTTGCCATTCTAAGTCTAACTTGTCTCTTATTCCTGAACGATATCCCATTCTCGTTTGTAACTTAGCTTGCACCAAAGAGTCTTGGCGCGCGATACTCAACACAACTTAGCCGAAAGGCTGTGTGCATAGCTAATCGTTCGGGCGATATTCTATTCCGCACACTAACTAGTTGGATAATCACGTATAGGCATTAGGGTTCGCACATATCTTAAAATTATAGCACGAGTCTAATCCCATAAGTCTCTCACAGGTCGGCACAAAGGACATCGTATTACAATTTTATACAAGCAATTACATCATTCACATGCACTTTTTGAAAGTATTTAGACTCATTGTTGGGAACATTCCGATGGGACATTTAGAGAGAGAGAGAGAGAGAGAGAGAGAGAGAGAGAGAGAGAGAGAGAGCATATGCACATAACCAACGAACGAGCTTTCAAAACTGAGAAAATTGAAACAAAGTCCAAAGATGTATAGCCATGCTCTGATACCAATATGTCACGCTCTAATCTCCCGCAGGCAACCGGCCGTCCCGCTAGGCCCGAATCACCGCGCCAGCGCTCCCGCGGGACGATCGCTTGACCCATCTGGGCGTGATACCTCACAAGCGTAAGCCGCGCCCATGCAAGGCCGTGGTCCATGCAGGCAGTAAGAGATCTAAGCCACAGAGTCGCACAGATTGTCCGAGTACAACAGAATAATAAACGCATATGCGATTGGTAACAAGTTCACAGAGTCGTCAATAGCGGAAGCATTGAATAACACAAGTGTAGAAGTAAAGCAACTCTTTATTGATGTTGAACAAGTGTTACAAGTGGCGCTAGGCCGAGATTATAAGTCACTCAAGCCTATCTCTCTGAAACAGTAACAGCATGCCAAGTGGCTACATTTGTAGAATAATGTATAGGCGATGTTCCAACATTATGTCATGTATATGTGCTTCATTTCTGTATACAACGCTCCAAGGCTCCAGAGTGAACTCCACGCCTTAGCACGCACGAAGGAGGCATCCGTGCTGAACGAGGTTCTCCCATACCCTACAAGCAATCTGGTGGGTTATCAGTACATGAATGTACTGGTGGGGAGGATTCTCGCCCGCTCGATAATTCCAAACATATTATATAGGTTCCTTGCACCAACTATTAAGTTATCTTTCTATTCTTGCCTTAGGATCAGTTTCATGACATTTATGAAAAGCCTAACTCGCGTGGCAGTATGCCGTACGATATAAAGGAATATGGCGAGACTTACCAAATTATCATTCGTCCTTCCCTGTCCAAGGCAAACCAAGTTAAATCAAGCACGAGTATATATAATAAAATCTAGGGGCAAATAGCATCTGCAAACACAAGTGTGCTACGAGCGGGTTCTAAATCAGGTGCATGAGTTCCTTTAAATTATGAAACACACGTTACTTGTTACTCAGATTCAGGAGTGATTCTCAGATTATTTGATCTTTTGTCAGGATACTTGGATTCAGATTCTTAGATGCAATGCAATGACTCGCACGTGGATTGTCGCTAAGCAAAGATGATTTATCTATATGAACAGGAGTCGCTGGCATAGCCATTATGGATATAGTCGTAGCCACCCACCTTGACAAAGTTTTATTTCCATGTTCTAACACAAGTAATACAAGTTGGGATTACTCCCTTAGCTAGGTGCGTTGGATTCTTTATTAGCATGCAGAGGGTGATTCACCTAGCGACTAGCATGTATCGTCCATATTTTAAGTGTACTAGCTAAGCAAAGACAAGTTTATCGTAGCCACCCATCTTAGCGATGATTCGTCTCGGTCGAGCGATACTCCGAGCGAGCCTCTGAAAGCCTAAGCTGGAAATCCTGAAGGGCCAAGTCTGAAAATCCTTTTGCCTTACACGAGTATCCTCGCTGAGCAAAGCGGGTCGGGTCGTTGCACTTTTGCCGTTTGAATCGGCTGTCCGCTTGAGCGAAACAGGTTGTTATATCGAGTAACGTCACTAGAGAGTTGATTCCACGATCCTATATTTTTGTGCTTGCTTTACCAAGTAAGTCATACCGTAGGATACTTGACACTATTTCATGTGACAGAAACTTTCTTGAGTTATTCATGGTGATTCTGTATAGGCTTACAGGATTCGTGATATGAGACTTGCATATATAGAGATATCATTATGACTCATTATACTAGCTAGAGGTCATGATCTTGCGTGTTATGGACATGAGACGTCATGGACATGAGGTTACATTGGGTGGAAAGAGACACACCATACTACATGCTGATTTTGTTTATATATATATATATATATATACTACATTACTGGAGGTGCCTTCGACTCTGTTTCAGATCTTTGGCACATTTACTGGCCCTTCGAGATATTACTTGCTACTGTGGGCTCCCCGACACAGAGCTTGTAGTAGTTTCAGCCTGAGTACGAGTGATGTCCTCACGTGTATATAACTTAGATGGTTACAATAATTTACCCTTGAGTATGTGGCATTATACTGTTTTACTTTGGCATGCTGTTTCTTGTACCTTGTTACGTCCCTCTGAGGACCTGATCCCTTGCCAGTTTTGCAACATAGACCGTTGTGGAGCATGCCTGGAGTTGCTGATGTGTGTTGCTTTATCATGCGGGCATTGGTGCCAGGTACTTATATCATTTCTACCGGAGTTATGGTTATTTATTCATATTGTTTATTCATCTGCTGATGTAGCCTAGTTTTATAGACTCATATTCCTTTCTCGACTCTATTCGAGCTTGTGTGTTACTGAGCGACCGACTTTAGCACATGTAGCCCATTCTTATTGTATTCTGTTTATTGTGGATTGAGGCATAGATATTTATCTTTACTTGATTATTTAGATAGTGACCATTATAATATAACTTATACGTATTCGATTCGGACCAGAGTCTGGTCAAATGCGTAGATGTCATGTTACGTATTCCTAGTTCTACGTATTTTGGGACTGGGACGTTACATATTTTTGTGGTGGCCCATGCAGGTCTTGATTAAATCGTTTCGGTTACTTTCCAGTACCGAACGAGCCTGTAATCATGATTAACAGTATTAGTATCCCACTCCACAACTGATTTAAAAATTCCTTAGCAATTGATTATCGCCCTTGGACTTCATAATTGTACTCTTTTATTCTCCTCGATATCCTTATTATTGTTTATCATCTCTCCCTATTTCATAGAGATGGACGTTCGTGCACGATATTTTCTCCAGAAGCAGATCCTTGTCAAGGCGGAAGAAGACTTGCTGGATATAAATTTTTGAGAAGACGGTTACCCTTAGTAGGATAGATAGATAGGTTATTTCTATATGCCAGAGCTAGTGTAGATTGTTAGCATGAGAATTGAATATAGTATCAGAGGCCTAGAACTAATAAAACCTTACCCTTGCTTAAAGGTAGCAGTAATTTGGAAGTATTGGAAGATAGGAAAGATTGTTTGATTCTAATGCACTGGAATACTTTATGGAATACATAGCTGGATTAGATGTGGCGCATGATGGTGATACAAGAAATTATATTATGACCTTATGAAATTGGAACCTTACGTAGCAGGCCATAGTGGTTAAATCTTTAGTTGTCTTATGAATTTTAGTATCAAAATTAGATTTTATGACCCTCTTAAATTATTGATGACTATAGGTCTGGACTAAATAGATAGGTAGGTTGCTTGAGTAATTAGATAACTCAAGTACTAAAGTATAGCTTTCGAAATCAAACTAGATGTACTTAATTATTGGGGTTGTCGGTGTTAATTGAACAAGTGAGTTTCACCCGTGATTACTTGAGTAGATAAGCTAATATTTGTGATATAGCAAATATGTTGAAGGATGAGAGTTTTGATAAGATGTTATAGTCTTGATATAGTGAATTGCCTATAATAGATGATAAGCTATAACAAGCGGGTAACCATGTAGTTTGGATGAAGGGTATACATGGAATAAACAAAAAGAAATCTCAGGTTCAAGGTGAAAAAGGTAGAATGGTAATAAGAAGAGTCACGAGGAGTACACATGATCTCGAGCATTTTAAATTAAGAGAAGGATCTAGGAAGGACTGAAGATTAATCACTTGACAGTTGCCTAGAAGATCTATACTACGAAGCAGAAAGTACTGGGTCATGATTGGCGAAGCTTAAAGTTAAAAACAAGATTAACATACTAAAATGATATGAAGGTGCGTTATCACGCCCCAGTCCCAAAATACGTAGGACTAGGAATACTTAACATGCCCAGCCATATGTATATAAACTCCAATATATAGAAACCATATACACACGTACGCTGTACATGAATATCCAATCCATCAGTGGTAATATACTGTCACAATAAGTCATACACAATCTATATCCCATCCACAGCACAAATAATCAGTAGGAGTAAATAGCTGAGTAATAACTGAATATCAAGATGAGTATCAAGTCTGATAAGTCTGGTGGAAACAAATCCACTATAAAACGACTATACTGAAGTAGCAGTAAGGATCTCTAGACAACAGTAATAAAATCACAGATACTCCGGAGGTAAGCCCTCCTCAGTCTGGTAAGTAGTATCAGGTCCAGGTCCGTACTCCTGTGTGTACTCCTGCTCATCCATATCTGGAAAGGGACTAGGTCCTCAGAGGGACGTAACAAGATACATAATAACATGCCAATACAGTACTGAAATATAAACATCCAATGGGTCGCCTAACCGTCTAAGTGAATGCAGTTTGAGGACAACTTTGAGCGTAGGGAAAGTGTAGGCTAGACATATGCTGACGTAATTCACCAATCGTGACAACTGACTAGTATATGCCACATATGCCCCCAGTACAAGGGCACATGTATACAATAACCCAAGTTGAAGGGGCTCCGAACCGACAGAGGTGGCGAATTCACATCAAAGGAGTTTAGCCGTTATTGTGAGGACCTGGGAATTAAAAGGTTTCTCACCGCACCATATACTCCACAGCAAAATATTGTGGTTGAACGAAGAAATCAAACCGTCCTTGCCATGGCACGGAGTCTTCTAAAAAGCAAGAAGGTGCCCAGAATCTTTTGGGGAGAAGCAGTGGCGACGGCCGTACATCTTCTTAACCGGGCGACGACGCAAAGTCTGGTAGGAAAGACTCCATATGAGGCTTGGTATCTCAAGAAACCAAAGGTGCGTCATTTCTGAACTTTTGGTTGTGTGGCGCACGTGAAAACTGTGATGTCACATCTCAAGAAGTTGGCAGATAGGAGCACTCAAATGGTGTTCCTTGGCTATGAAACTGGATCCAAGGCCTATCGAGTTTATGACCCAGTTGCGAAAAAGTTGCATGTAAGCCAGGATGTGGTATTCCAGGAAGAGAAGGAGTGGAATTGGGACTCGGCACCAGGGGACTGTCCTACCTCGGAGAACACATTCATCGTGCTTCTTGAGAAGCATGGCAGCATAGGAGATGAGGAAGACGGTGACAATGACGAGCAACATGCGGTTGCTGCGGCTGCTGCTGTTCCACGCGATGGGGCAGCTTCGGGGGGAGCCGCTGTTGTCACTTCTTCTTCGACAACATCAAGTGTAGTGGACGATGCCGCTGCTGCGACTTCTTCGATGATAGGCGGTCAACCACGTCAACTACTCTATCGATCTATCCAAGAGGTGTACGACGCCACAACACCGATGAAAGAAGTTGGGCTATGTATGCTAGGTGCGAAGGAGCCTGCGAGTTTTGCCGAAGCCGAGAAACAAGCATGTTGGCGACGTGCAATGGAGGAAGAATTGGCTACTATTGAAGACAATGAGACATGGGAGATCATAAATCTACCAAGTGGACATAGGCCTATTGACCTGAAGTGGGTTTATAAACTGAAGAAGGATCCACAAGGAGCCGTGATCAAGCACAAAGCGCGCCTTGTTGCAAAAGGGTATATGCAAAAACAGGGAGTGGACTTCGAAGAAGTATTTGCACCGGTAACGAGACTTGAGACGGTAAGGCTACTCATTGCCTTAGCTGCTCAAGAAGGTTGGGAGGTACATCATATGGACGTCAAATCGGCGTTCCTCAACGGCGAAATTTGTGAAGAGGTATACGTATCTCAACCTCATGGCTATGTTGAACAGGGCAATGAACACAAAGTGCTAAAGCTGAAGAAAGCACTTTATGGCCTTCATCAAGCTCCACGTGCATGGAATTCCAAACTCGATAAAAGCCTGATGTCACTTGGCTTTGAGAGGTTCCCTTTGGAGCATGCCGTATATAAGAGAAGCGTGGATGACTCAAGCTTGTTGGTCGGCATGTACGTTGATGACCTGATTATCACAGGATCAAGCAACGCGGAGATTGCAAGGTTCAAGACATAGATAAAACAGTTATTCAACATGAGTGATCTAGGGCTGCTGTCTTACTACTTGGAGATTGAGGTATCTCAAACACCCCAAGGAATTGCATTGTGTCAATCCACGTATGCTGCCAAGATACTTGAGAAGAGTGGGATGTCGAATTACAATCCATGTCAAACTCCAATGGAGCCGAGACTAAAATTGAGCAAAGTGAGCCAAAATCCTCCTATCGACACAACATACTACAGAAGTATCATTGGTTGTTGGTGAATACACGACCAGACATAGCTTATGCGGTCGGGATAGCAAGCAGATTCATGGAAGAACCAACTACGCAGCACATGACGGCAGTGAAGCAAATCCTCAGGTATATTCGGGGTACAGTTGATTTTGGGTGTTTTTATGTGAGAAAAGATCAGGAAGAACCATGCTTGGTCGGCTATAGTGACAGCGACTTAGCTGGTGACATAGATGATCGCAAGAGCACATCCAGAGTCGCTTACTTCCTTGGAGACAACATTATTAGCTGGTTGTCGCAGAAGCAGAAGATCGTGGCGTTATCATCCTATGAGGCAGAGTACATAGCTGCGTCAACTGCTGCTTGTCAAGGGATATGGCTCGGTCGGTTGCTAGAAGATCTGAAGAAGAAGACGAAGTGCAAAGTATTACTCAAGGTAGATAATAAGTCGGTGATCGCACTCTGTAAAAATCCAATCTACCATGACAAGAGTAAACACATTGACATGAGGTACCATTTCATTCGTGGATGCGTGGAGAGAGGGGAGATTGAAGTGGAATATGTAAACACAAATGATCAGCTCGCCGATATCTTGACTAAATCACTTGGACGACTAAAGTTCCTCGAGATGCGCAAGAAGATCTGGGTGCAGAAAGTGAAGCATTGATGCAACAAGATTAAGGGAGTGATTGTTGGTGATAATCTTGTTAGTTGGTTTAGATTGTTTGTTTGTTTAGATTGATAAGTTGTTTTGTTTGTTGAAACAACTTTGATATATCTTTTATTTTAGTCTATCTCTTTACATCAAATGTTCAACTATATATAGCTACCATTTCATTCAATAAAAAATTACCAAGTCTATTCATCCTCCACAAAACTTGTGTCATGTTTCCTCTTTACTGGACTATTTTACTACACAGCTTCTCTTAGCTGATGTTTATACCTGTAAAAACTTTGAAACTGATTCTTTCAGCGGTTAATGAAGTAGTGTTTCCATCAAAAAAATAAAATTTTGTTATTTTGAAAGAACCAATAAACTCAAGTTAACGTCGTATACAGGCAGCACTCAAAAGTGGAACCTTCAAAGTTAGTTTTATTTTTTTATGGAAATTATTTCTTCAATTTCCTCGAATTAAATGGCTATAAGCCAATTTAATTAAGAACCTTCATTTTTGCTTTTCCTTGAGTAACCTTGACAAAACATTGGTACCGTACCATGTACTAAAAAAAAAAAATACTGGCACTAAAGAAAAGGTAATGATATGGTTACTCAGTCATCTACGTACGGTAGGTACATAGTCATCCATAGAGTTGTATTTTTGGCAAATTTTGATTAGAGAAGTTGAAATGTACCATAAAGCTTTATTTATAATTTGTGTCTAGAAATTAACATATACAATGAGCAGGTTGCTCTATAGAAGCGATGACGTGCAACTCAAATGAGACGGATATGACATCTATGTTCATGGTGCGGTTATAACAAGAAAATATTGCTATTCAAAGAAGAGGATATGATCCTTAAAAAAAATAATGCTTCTCTTTTCGTTTTTAATCTTTGCAGATGCAAAGAACCCAAAAATAACTCTCAACCTGAACCTATACTGGTGGAAACAAGTCAAATTTGTAAATATTAGAACTATGCGCGTTAGTATAGGAGTGCAAATTAACTGCAACATATCAGTAACCCGATTAATTACCTGGTCTTAAGTTACTGCAACCCAACCAAAAGTGATCACAGTGGAGTCAGAATGATAGTATGATGCAATAATGAAAACTTATGTCGCAAGATGCACTAGTCTTACGTTGGATCATACATACTGCATCCAGAGGCGGAGCTATCCTTGGGCACGGTCCGACTGTAGTCCGGTCTAAATTTTTAATTTTTTTTTTGAGTTTTTTAATATTTTCTTAGTTATATTTTGTTCTTTTGTTTTGAAGTATGCAACAATTAAGTAGTAAATAAATTCTCAAAAAATTGATATTTTAGAGGATGAAGCTAGTGTCTTCGTGTCGTTCAAACTATACCTAAAGTTCAGCCCTCTCAAACTTTAAAGGCTAGCTCTGCCACTGACTGTCACGTCCCGATTCCCGCAAGGGGCCGACCGTCCTCGCTTGGCGCCTTGCGGAACCGATCGTCCTCATATAGACGTGATGTCGTGCAAGCCTAAGTTGCGCTTGCACAAGGCCAAACCTTTAAACAAGAACAAATAAGCTATTCAAAACGGAAGCAGCGGCACAATATTTTAGAAAAATAAAGAACACAATGGCATACAAAAATAAGCTCTTTTATTGATATTCAAGATGTGTTACAAGCGGCGCTTAGCCGATATTATAATTCACTCAAGCTTTCTTTCTCTTCTTATTAGCATGGTAATATTTTTCTATTGACAAGCAAACAAGTTCTAGTTAAGCATGCAGAGACATATCATTCATGCAAAGGAAACAATAATCCTCTTAGCAACATGCATTATAAAACTCAGATTCATTATTAAGACTTACAAGAATCAGAGAATGAAGTTCTGCCCACTCACCTAGATCAATCGTCTTGTGTTTCGATCGGGGAACTCTTCGAGAAGCTTTCCGCTCGAACCAACAAAACGATATCACTTGTACATAGTGCCAACGCGGAGCGAAACACTACACTGACTGTATCATACATGTTCGATCTCCCTTCTGGTAACTTATATTAGGACTAATTGTACTGTTCCTTCAACATTGGGCATGCAATGAAGGAATTAATATGGGAAGCTTGATTGCAAAATAATATGCTCCTTGTATTTGTATCTCTAGCTACCACACCACATATAATTGTTGCAAAATTCTACATCTATTTATTCTTAATTAATTACCAAGTTCGAAAATATTATTAGCAACTATATATCAAAAGTTTTACTTTGCTTTAAAACAATTGTTCTATGTCTCTAGAGTTATTGAGTTATTACGAGGGTGGAGAGTCCAATTTTTTTTGGGCAAATTAAGAACTAGACTCATGTAGAAATACATTAGTTTTTTTCTTTTGATAAAATCCGCTAAAATGTCCGTCGAAGAAAATTCAAAAAACTAGGCCACTCTGTTATCATGTTGACAGTGTCTCAAAATATCTGGAGTTTTGACATAGACCTAGTAATATAGTCGAGTATCGCACTGACCTCCAATTAACTTAACCATGCATGATCCCATTTAGGTATTATCTAAATATAGTAAAACCTGCTTTTTATACATATACCCCGGCCCACTGATCAATATATAATATATATATATATATATATATATATATATAGGCCAGTGTGTGCTCTCCAGCTGCCCATCTTAATTTGTCTTAATGCAGGTGGTTGAAGAAATCATGCAGCTGGTGGTTCAAAAAATTAAAGCAACCAAATTAAACTCTTGTAAGCTTTCTGTTATTACTTATTAGCATGCAACAACACCTAATACTAATATCACTCCACAAACGTGATCAGCAGCTCTCTTTCTCTCCTCTCCTCTCCTCTCCTCTGTTGATGTTTTTACTTTGGAAGCTTTAGTCCTATATTAGAAAACTACCAATGTGTATATCTCAATGTATAGGTTTGTTTAGTATTGATATATGCACAAGGAATTGTGGTCCATATGGATTGACTTTCCTAGAGGGATTAAGTATAAAACTCCATAATGACAATTTTTATTTTGTCACCACCTTTGGGAAGTTTCCCTTAGAAGCTCTTACCGACTCGGATCCGGACTCAGATTCGGGCCCAAGAAATATATACCGATACCAGGTTAGCACAGAGCCTTTAATGTGTGACCGGAGGTACAGCTGATGTCATTGTGTGAGTGGAAAGAACAACAAGTATGGTTCAAATTCAAGGTTTAGTCTATTCTTATATCGTACTGCTGTTTGACCCATGCGGGAAGATTCAAGTCGTAGGCGACATTTATCCTAATGCATGATGGACAGTCACTGTGAGGAACACTCGACCATATATTGTGATATATGTGGGGGATTGTTGGTATTTTTTAGTTTGCTTTGGGAATTTTAATCCCATATTAAAAAACCACCAATGTGTATATCTCAATATATAGCTTTGCTTAGTATTGGTATATGCACATGGGGTGGTCGCCAATATGGGTTGACTTTCTAGAGGGATTAAGTGTGAACTCCATAATGACAATCTTTATTTTGTCACCACATTTGAAAAGTTTTCCTTAGGAGCGAATCCCCAAAGGGGCTTAGCGACTCGGACTCAGACTCGGACTCGGGCTCAAGGACGCAAAGTGGCGCTTTGTTGGCACACTTTGCACTTAGCACGTCATCTTCGTCGCATGTGTCCATGCGGCCCTCTACGCATGCGGCCAGGTGCCCATGCGGCCAGATGCGCATGCGGTCCGGTGCGCATGCGGTCCGGTGCGCATACGACCAGGAGCCCTTGCGGCCAGGAGCAATGCGGCCATGCGCTATGCGGCCAACAAATTAGCTTGAGCGAGTCGAGTATGGATTGGACATGGACTGCTGTTGGCGGCTCGGTGCGGCACAGGCGGCGCGTGGTTCTCTATGCCATACGACTACAGCTTTCGGCGTCTGGCGGCGCTGTCTGCTCTGTGCAGTACAGCGCGCAGGCGGCTCGTGGCTCTCTGTGCCACGCGACTGCAGCTTTCGGCGCCTGACGGCGCTGTCTGCTTTGTGCAGTACAACGGCGCAGGCGGCGCATACAGCCTTTTTTTTTCTCAGGCCGCATGAGAGCTGAAATCCTTTTTAAATAGAGGCTCTCATCTTTCATTTTGGACAGTTGAAAAAATTGAGAGAGAGGGAAAAACCGAGAGAACCAGCAGGGCCTGCGGCAGCAGTTAGCATCATTCCAAAAGAGTCTTCCGAGTGATCCGAAGGTGACCAAGAACGTTCCAGAAGTTCTCGTGTGGACTTGCTGGATCCTGAGGACAGATCGTTATATAGTGCGAATCTTGCCTTGAGCTCTGGTGGTTTAGATCACCCCAGCAGGAGTCCCCTTCTTTGTATTTTTATTTTTGTTCCCATTCTTCTCGGTGTATCGTCTGCGAACGTAAAGAGAAGAACGATTTTCTGATTATTGTTGTATTTGCATTTTCTTTGGATTGTCAGTTTGTAACATGTTCCTGGCTTAGTGCTTCTGTGGGGTTGTGTGTCACTGTAGTGGAACTCTTGTGTGAATCTCAGTGCACCAACTTCTTTTCCGAAGTTTGTAGAGACGAGCTCTTGTGTGAGTCTCTAGTTTGTGGCTACCTCTTTTTCTTTGATCTGACTTCGGAACTAACATTCTCTCCTCTATATATATCAAGAACTGATCGGGGGGAGAGAGAGAGAGAGAGAGAGAGAATGGGAGGTGAATACTGCACACCAGCTCTAGTCATGGTGGCGATCCAGGTCGGATTCGCTGGCCTCAACGTCCTGTCGAAGCTGGCCATGGATTACGGCATGAGCCCCTACGTCCTGATAGCCTACCGCCAGATCGTTGCAGCCCTCTTCATGCTGCCCGTCGCCTACTTCGTAGAGAGGTATACGTACATTTCTTGACTTCTGTTCGTTCATCCATTCCCTTGGAGAGGATCCTCCGTACTGTCGCTAAGCGCTTCGAGTACTATCTTTGTAATGGAGACGTGCACAATTTTCTCATACTGCCCCATCACGTCATGGCACGAAAGGAAACCTCTAAATGGTTCCCTGTTATGTAAATTAAAAGTCCAGACCAAATTCCTAGTGAACCACCACATCATCTCCTGAAAATTTTATGTAATCTGTATTTTTTTTTTTCATTTACGTTTACGTTTATATATATTATGAGATAAAATTTTTGTTGTTGTTGCATTTATATTTATGTATAGACGGAATTTCTCATTCTATTTGCATTAGAGAAGAAAAAGGCATGCAAGTAAGAAAGTTGATCAGTCTGCCTCTTTTCAGAATGCCCCCAATATCGTCCATTTTCGATAAAACCATTAATTTCGATATACAGAAATACAATAACTTCTAGTTATAAAAGTAGAAAAAAAAAATTGTGATTTATCGGAATATTAGGTAAAGAAGGGGTTAAAATCGGAGGTAAGTTATGATGCTCAGCGTTCATTTTGCCTAATTGTTAGCTCTAAACTCTGTACAGAGAAGAGCTAAGCCTGCTATTGTTGTTACATGTAGTACTGAGTCGCATAAACAACCTTCCATTTAATAGAAGCAAGATCGCGTACATTTTGATCATTCCCGTACTCTGCATTTGAATCCATTTACTAGGATGCCATTACAGTATTTACAATTTTTTTTTATATAAAATTATATCTTTTAAAAACATTTCACATTGAGGGCAAGAAATAGTTTATCACTGTTTGATTTTTTTTTTTCCAGGAATACCAGGATGAAAATTACTCGGCAAGTTCTTTTTCCAGATTTTCGTATGCTCTACATTTGGGTAAGCTTAATAAATGTTTGATAGTAATAAATATTATTTGTATATATTATTTAATTATCTATTAATTTATTTATATCTTGTTAATACAGGATTACGATCAACCACTTGACTTATTTTATCGGACTGAAATTCACGACGGTGACGATTGCCTGCGCTCTCAACAACACACTGCCAGCCATCACCTTCGTCCTGGCAATTCCTTGTAGGTAATTTAGCCTTCGAAAATAAGTTTAAAAAAATAAAATATAAAAAGTTATATTAAATGTTTTTGGAGTGACAACTGCATGAAATTGACCCAAATTTTTGCCTTGGTCTGAAAGTGCCACGTAGGATACACCACTCAAGTCTCGTGTGGAAAAAGTCAATGATTTTTGGGACCACCCATTATTAAGTCAACAAATTTAGACATATGGATACTAGTAATATTTTGATTTAGTTATTCTTGGCAACAAAAAAAAGATTTTTTTTTTTTTGAGGTTTGTGATATCGTAGGAAGAAGTTAGCAGTCATATTCACCATAGTTATTGCTAACTATTTCTGTTTTGTTAGGTCCACTGAATTTTCATAAAAAAAGAAAAAAAAATATATACTACCAAATAATATTCAAATAACGACAGTTTTAATGACGTCCAAATAAAACGTCGCTGAATTATATAAGTATTTAGTGACGTCCATATAAAACATTACAATACGTCGGTAGCGACTACAATTATTATAATAATAAAAAACGTCGATCGCTAGGTAGTCGCTAAACGTCGCTAAAATTTTAATTTTAGCGACGTTTACCAACTTTATGTATTTAAGTCGAAGTATATTATTCTGTCTGTGACGGTTAGCGACGTTTGACAGACGTCGCTAATTTATTTCATATATATGGTTTGACGAATTTTTCTTCTCCCCATTTCTTTCGATCTCCAAAATTTTAAACCCTAGCCTCCATCCCGGCGCCCCACCGCGGCGACCCCCCTCCAGCCGCGTCCTCCCCCCTCCGACGTGCTCCTTCCTCTGTCGGCTCCTCCTCCCTCTGGCTCCCCTCCTCCTCACTCAGTGAGCTCCTCTCTCTGTCTCCTCTCTCTGACACGACACGACACGACACGACACAACATGACATGACACATACTAACCCTAACCCTAACGCGGACACACTAACACACGCGGACACTAACCCTAATAAGGACACGGACACACAGACACATACACAGACATAGACAAGACATGACATGACACGGACACACGAACACGAACACGACACAGACATAGACACGACATGGGCTACGACACAGACACATACACTAACACTAACACGACACATAATATGACACAGACCCTAACCCTAACCCTAATCCTTACCCTATCTCTCTTCTAGTTAGTTGTCTGAGTTTAGACGCAACCTTGCCTATCGGCATCGTATACAATATGATGTAGATCTCGACTCAAGGAGAGT
>JAYESA010000010.1:19864422-19879422 GCA_036927795.1 Iris macrosiphon
ATGATGGTGGAGGCGGAGTCGGAGTATGGGTTTTATAGGGAGGGAGAGCCGGTAGGGGAGGTGGACGGCCGGGAGAGGGAGAGGCGCGAGGAGCGGGGGAGGCAAAACAGCCGCGGGACGAGGGCGTAATCGCCGACGGAGGAAGGTGAAGTGGCGGCCAGCGGAGAGGGAAAACGGCGGAGATCGGGTTTAGGGATTTGCTACATTTACTGTAGCAGCGGGTTATCGGATCGGGTTGATGGGTCGGGTTTCGAATTTTGGATCCGGATCCGATCCAATAAGTTTTGGGTCGGGTACGGGTTAGCAGTTTTTGGGTTGGGTTCAGACCCGACCCGACCCGCTAGGGGTTTGGGTCCAGTTTAGGATTTGGGTCGGTTTGGGTTGGTTCGGTTCATTAAACCGGTTGGTTCAGGTTGGTTTATTTTGGTTTAATTAAAACATTAATTTTTAGGTCTTTAAAAATAGTTCTGGGGTCCAATAAATTCCAGAAAAATTATCCTATGTCTAATATTTTATTTTACACCCAAAAATATTATTTTCATAAATTTTTAATATTTAATAAAATCACAATAATTATTTAATACCAGAAAATATTGATTTTAATTAGTTAAAAATTACAAAAAATATCTAAAATTTCTTTTTTTAAATTCCTGAAAAATCTGGGAGTTTACAATCTACCCCTCTTAAGAGGATTGCATCCTCGCAATCAAAGAAATAACCAGTCAGAAGAGATGACACAGTTGCAAGCATTGTTCGAAGTATGACACAATCAAAGAATCATGATCAAAGATAAATCGATGGACGGGAGTTAAACAAAACACATAAGGAATGAATAAAATATTTTCCTAAACAATAAAAATTAGGTAATTCAAGAGTGAAGGAAATCTGGTTAGAGCAAAGAAAACTACAGTCTTAGAAAAAACTAGATTTATCAATTATTAATAAGTTCAAATACTAGGTTTAGGGATAAGGTCATGAACTAACAGGCATGTGCTAAGGCAATACTATGAATAGACATCTATGAATAACTTAAATCTTACGCATATTTGGTACTTCATGAGTCTTCCCGTCCTCCAAGGTCATCGTAAAAGCTTGTCCGCGTCCTTGTGGTGGATTCCTCTGCTACTGTTGGGCCTGCTGGAAGAGTACTGCCTGGGGTGTCATGGGTTGCCTCGGATGATATCCTCCTGGTGCTGGTAGAGCTTGTTGGTTTACCATTGGTGCTCCTTCTCGACGCTCAAGGCATTCCCTCACTAAATGCTGACTGGATCCGTAAGCTAAACATAATCCCATTTTACGTCTGCACTCGTTCTCAATATGGCCTCGCTTGCCACAATGTTGACAGATAGGCAGTGCCTGCAGAGATTCTCCGGGTGGCTGGTGCATGTGAGGTCTCTTTGCAGCTTTTTCCTGTGGTGCTCTGGCTGGTGCTGATGTGAAAGGCCGCTTCAAGCTGGACTCTCTCCTGGTGACGCGCTCCATGCGTGGTATACTTGAATCATGAGCTATAGCCAGTCGTTAAACGACCACGTTAGCCACCTCCGGATCTTAAATATGAAATAGGGGCTTTCTCGTGCGCGCCCCTTCGAAGAAAGAAGGAAAAGAACGACATGGGATCGTGCTACAGCAAGGACGTCCGAGTAAGAAGTAGGTGCCACAGAGCCAATCTGTCTCTGTAGCTCAAAGTTTAGTCCGTCAAAGAACTTCTCAGCCTTCTCTTCTTCTGTCGGGATCAAGGTAGGGGCAAAGCAACTCAGACGAATAAACTCCGCGTTGTATTCTTTCACTGTCATACTGTCTTGAGTAAGGCGATTGAACTTGTCATGAAGTTCTGATCGAGCAATAGCTGGAGTGTACATCTCCTGAAAGAGTCTAGAGAACTCTTCCCAAGTGGCTCGGTCTGGTCCGAGCCGTGTCTTCTCAGATAGCCACCAGTGATGTGCATTGCCGGTCAACTGCATCCGGACGATAGTCATCCAGCGTTCCCTTGGAAGCTCAGCTGCTTCTAATTGATGTTGAGTGTTTGTGAGCCACTCATAAACTTCAGTGGGCTCCTCCTTACCTGAAAAGGTGCGGGGCTTCAGTTGGCAAAAATCAGTGATAGAGCCCATCGTTGGCCGTCATGCTGGTAGATTCGCCTGCTCCATTGCGATCACTATACTGTTTCGTAGAGCCTCTTGTTGAATCTGCTGTTGAGCTTGCATCATTGCATAGATCATTTAAAATATCTGTTGCCCGTCCATAGCTTGCCCTTATGGGAATACGGGCATTGGTGGAGAAAACTGTGGCGGAGGTGGGATGTCATCACGCTGAAACCTTGAGGTATGCTGATTGGCTTGACTGCTTTGGTGTGCTGATTGACCTCCATCCACTAGTGTTACTTCATCTTCGTTGGGTACCACAACATCTCGTGGTGATCTTACAGGAGTCTCGTCGTTTGCTCGTTGATCCATTACTCTGCATCCAAAATAAACTATAAAAGGCGCACAGGGAATCAAGGCAGGATGCAAGTCAAGAATTTAATTCGAATTCGATACAGATATCAAGAACGATTCAATCAAGTAGATGAGATCCTATAACTTATCATATCCTTATCGCAGGCTTGCTCAGTCCCTAAGTTGAAACCGAAGCAATTTAGTCGTAGACCTGCATGGGCCACCATAAAAACCATGTCACGCCCCAGTCCCAAAATATCGAGGGACTAGATACGTGGCAATGGCCAGCAGCACACACCGATGGGCAAACCTAATTTAATGGACCCATCAGGGTGTACTTAAGCTGTAAAACAACAGTAAGGGTCTAATATACTAATCTCATCCACAGAAAGGAATACATCAATATGAAATATAAATTAACATCAATGTCTCAATAAAATATATATCGGGGAACAACCCGATAATAAGTCTGATACATTAGTCAATAGACAAGAAATAAAGAGTATAACAATAGCAAATACTGAGTATGGATAAAGCATATACTTAGAAGAAATTCTCGACAATCACCTCATCCTCGGTTTTTGGTACTGCTCCAATGTCAGCAATCCCAGAATGCGGGTGGCAGTGGGCTTGACAGCACCTCAATCCACTCTCTATCGTGACTCTCCCTACTTGGTTCATCTCTGACTAAGTTGAGTCTATTTACTCCTAAGCTATAAGACGAGGATTGTTACCTATGCTCCTGTTTCTGCTTCTGCTCCTGCTAATGCTCATGTCCCATATACCTCGGGGTAGATCTCCTCTGCTATTCCTGGGGACATAATCCGGATCCAGGTCCTCAGGGGACATAGCAAGGTACAAGAATAACTCAAGTCATAATAAATGCAGTGCAATAATAAATGAATCAATAGGGTAAACTATATAACTAGCTAAGTGATATGCAAGATGAGAGCATCACTAGAACTCAGGCTGAGACCACTATAAGCTCTATGTCGGGGAGCCGGTAGCAGTGATATCATATAGGAGCCTAGCTCGGAGAGGCTACGACACCGTCATAATATAATCAACCTGTAGCTTGTGTATCTCTCCCCACCCAATATAATCACACGTCTCATGTCCATGACACGCAAGATCATATCTAATGTAGCAAGTCATAATGAGATCTAAGCATGTGTATAAAGTATATGTCATGAAACCTGTAACCTATACAGAATCACCATAAATATCTCAGAAAGATTCTATCTCATGAATAGTGTCAGGTGTCCTGAGGTATGACGTACTTGATAAGGCAAGCACGAGAATGTATAGGGTTTCGATATCCATCTCTAGGTGACGTTACACAACTTCGCGTACGGTGTTGACACCCGAATATTATTCGGACGTTAAGTAATGTCACACGGTCCTAGGTTAAGTAGATACAACATATAAATAAATCAAAGGAATATTATGTAACAAGAACTGCAAGGTTGGCAACGTACACTTGCCTGGGATTTGGTTACCAACTGCTGCTCTAGTATCAGCAGAATTTGTAGGTACTCCTCCGAATGCTGTAATAAACGTTACCATCAGGTTAAGAAGATATCAAATAGCTAGAATTGCCTGTCCATAAGTCCAATTTGGACACAGGGGCAAAAGTGACCGTTTCTGGTCAAAGCGGGGTCCACATGTGGCCCACTTCGCACCAAAAAATGTACCAGAGACAATGTTCTCCAAATTCGTCAAACTTAGTGTCTACAAGTCCAGAACAACGATACGAACCCAACAGAATGTCCAGAACTGGATTCCGATGAGCCGATCACAAAATCGCCCGCCAAGTGGAGCCGTGGGGCCCACGATATGGGATTTTGTCAACGTTCTCAGAATTGAACCAAACTTGGTCACAGGACCAGCGTATTGCTACGAGTCCGATGGCACAAGTTTTGTTTTGATATGACGAGCGTACACGAAATTACAAAGAGTTTCAGAACATGGCCGATACGGGGTATTGTCGACGGATACGCGTTGATTTCGGTGTGCATGTACATCCAAATCAACTTTCATAAAATTCCACACGTCCGTATTAATAGCGCGCACCTTTCAGTGAAGTTCGCACTCGAGCAAGTCGCCTCGTTTAGCGAGGCGTACCCAGTTCCGAGAAAACTAGGGTATTTAAATAACCAATATTTTGGTCATTTTCACCCTCGAAAAACATGCAAATTACAGCACGATAAATTACACTATAATAGAATTTTAAAACTAGGTCATATGGTCTAAATTATTGTTTAAGTAGATTTTAAAAATAATTAACAGGTTGTGCGTAAAATGGTCGTGAACCGGGGAGTTCGGGTCTTTTTTTGAATTTTTAAAAAATGGTGATTTTTCCTGATTTTGTGTCACAGTTTGTGATCGCCACAGGATGTGATACACTGAACCGATGGCACAGGTTTCGAGAGGGTCACGATGTCTACGCGCACGAGTCAACAGAACAGAGAACGAGGCAGCGAGGAGATAGAAATGCTTACGGGAACATGACGCCGGTAACAACTGAATATCGCGTATTTGCAATGGCGCGACGACCGGTCGACGGCGGATGGCAGAGCTCGGGTCGTCGCCGATCTTCGATGTTGCTGGGGTTCTTCGCCGGAGGAGTCGCCAGAGTGGCTTGGCTCGTGGAGGCGTCGCCGTCGTCGGGCTGCGGTGTCGCGGCGGAGGGGAGCTAGGTCGAGGTCGAGTGGCGCTGGAGGCGTCGGAGGCGGTTGCTGTGGTGGTGGAGCGGGATGTCGGGTTCGGTGATGGCGGTGGTGGAGGATGATGGTGGAGGCGGAGTCGGAGTATGGGTTTTATAGGGAGGGAGAGCCGGTAGGGGAGGTGGACTGCCGGGAGAGGGAGAGGCGCGGGGAGCGGGGGAGGCGAAACCGCCGCGGGGCGAGGGCGTAACCGCCGGCGGAGGAAGGTGAAGCGGCGGCCGGCGGAGAGGGGAAACGGCGGAGATCGGGTTTAGGGATTTGCTACAGTTACTGTAGCAGCGGGTTATCGGGACGGGTTGATGGGTCAGGTTCCGGATTTTGGATCCGGATCCGATCCAATAAGTTTTGGGTCGGGTACGGGTTAGCGGGTTCCGGGTTGGGTTCAGACCCGACCCGACCCTACCCGCTAGGGGTTTGGGTCCGGTTTAGGATTTGGGCCGGTTTGGGTTGGTTCGGTTCATTAAACCGGTTGGTTCAGGTTAGTTTATTTTGGTTTAATTAAAACATTAATTTTTAGGTCTTTAAAAATAGTTCTGGGGTCCAATAAATTCCAAAAAAATTATCCTATGTCTAATATTTTATTTTACACCCAAAAATAATATTTTTATAATATTTTAATATTTAATAAAATTACAATAATTATTTAATACCAGAAAATATTGATTTTAATTAGTTAAAAATTACAGAAAATATCCAAAAATTCATTTTTTAAATTCCTAAAAAATCTGGGGGTTTATATATATATATATATATATATATATATATATATATATATATATATATATATACGTGTTAGTATATGCATTAGTGGGTTTATGCGGGATATATAGCATAGGTTGAGATATCGGATACCGAGGGTATCCCGGTATCTCAAGGAGGCGAGTTTGAGGGTTTACTAGCTTAATGGGCTAGTTTTGACCTAAAATTTTAGGGGCACCCTAGTTTGACCTAGAGTTCACCGTAATTACCCCGGTTGACCGCCAAAGTCAACCTTTGACATAGTTTCGGCCTAGAGTTGACTTTTTGGACCCCGGTTGACTTTTTGACCCAGATTTTACCGGTTTGATCCGTTTGACCTAGAACAACCCTAGAAGCTTATTTTTAGTTATTTTATATCTGTTTAACTCTTTAGAAACTCGTTTAGCCTTATTTTTTGCAATAGGTCCTTGCGACGCCAGTCCGGATCTCGATCCTCACCAGTTGCTCAGGACGTCAGGCGAGTACCTACCTCTGATTGTTTCTATTTCATGATAGCGTATATATCACCTGTTCTAGAACTGTAATACTTGATTCTGACACATTGTTTCATGAGCTGGTACTAGTTGGATCCCGTCATGAGATGTTATCCCCCTTATCGTATTCAGCGGGTACTCTATCACGTGTATTTCATCATGTGCTTGGGATATTGATTCTCATGTGCTTCATATGCATCGTGTGCTTTCGTCTTCATGTGCGCAAGTTATTTATCATGTACGTAGAGTGTCGTGGTTGGATCCAAGAGTATTAGTGGGGGAGGGGAGTATAAGTTGGTTATGTGATCAAATCTAAACAGTATTCATGTGTATGGCGGTTATGCAACTCACGCATAACGGAGTTATCATAGAATAAATCATGTACAACCCAAGCCGATCAAATAACGAACTTGTGCTCAAGGCACTTAGCTAGTATTCCTATTTTCTCACATGCAGTTACTTCTCTACTACTTGTATTGTTCCCCAGTTTTATATCGCAGTTACTTTATCAGTTCTACCTTGTACTTATTTTCCTGTGCATCTTGTATTCTTTTCTATTGCTAGTCATATACACCTTACCATGTATTTGGAGTTTCTTTCAGAGTTATGTACTTCGCTCCAATCCTGACTGGATATTTTTTTTCAGAGGATCCTGAGGACTTTTGCCCGACTTACTACGGGCCAGGTGTCGACGAGTGTTGCGACCCTGAGATAGAGGAGGAGCCCGTCCCAGCTGAGGAGATGCCGCTAGCGCCCTAGTATAGCTAGGTGGGTTTCACTGGGTTTGTTCCCAGTTGGTTTTGGATGACTGTATTATTATTATTTTGCTTCTGTGAGATATTGTAGACTCTTAGAGTTGGACTGTATATTTTGGATATTGTAGTTGCTCTCTTTAGTTCTTTGTTTCTTTTGTTGATATCTTATCGTGCTTTTACTCTTCCCCTAGTTATTGTGATTGAGTTTATGTTTATATCATATGTTGTCCTCCTTTTGGAGAGGTTATCTTGACAGGTTATTGTGAGTTATAGATAGTTGTGACCTAGAACGGATCTAGACATCGTTCTACCGTCGATTCTGCAGCGTAGGCTGGACGTACCCACGACTCATGCCCGATTTTCCGGGTGCGGGTCGTGACAACATTTTTGGTGGTGGCCCATGCAGGTCTAGTTTCTAGGTCTACTTGCGATAGGACATAGGGTATAGGCTAAGAGAGAGAGAGAGAGTGCTCAATCACAACTAGGATCCTTCCTGATTTTTTTGCTATCTTTAATTTTTCTGAAATTGTTTTCTTTTGAAATATTATTGTCCTTCCTTGATGATATCGTATCTTGTACCGTATTGACTTCTTTTGATCTGTGTTCAGGATGCCTCCGAAGACACGGTCTTATCGCACCGTTCCAGCAGCTACCACTGAGAGGTCTGCTACCTTTCGTCCTGCTCGACTTCAGGCAGCTGCTATCGCTCCACTCACTCCTGCAGTTGAGGGAGCATCTGCTTCTCTCAGAGATTCTCCTCCACCTATCGATCCGAGAGCTACCCCTGTTGTTCCGGTGGTACCTCCTCCACCACCTCCTGTACCGGTAGACGCCGCACAGTTGTTCGCGTTCTTCAGGGAGATGATGGACGCGCAGCACCGCCAGGCAGACGTGATGAGGTTGGGTATTAAGAATGCTCACCAGGTGGCCATGACGGCAGTAGACAAAGTGGCTCAGATCCAGCCACATGCAGAGCAGGCACAGCATCCTAGGCCGGGCAACATCATCGACTTCTAAAGGATGCGGCCCAAGGAGTTTCGGGATACAGAGGGGATCATGTACGCGGATGACTGGATTAAGCATATCGAGGGGATCTTTAGGCTGGCACTGATCCCAGACAGCATGCAGATAGAGGCAGCGGGCAGCCAGATGTTCGATCTTGCCCTTACTTGGTACCGTACTGACACGAGGATGGCGGTACCGGGACTTACTTGGGAGGCTTTCATGAAGCTTTTCAAGGAGAAGTTCTTTCCGGATGTGGCTCTCAGTGCCTTGGAGAGCCAGTTTGAGGCACTCGTCTAGGGGAGCATGCTGGTGGATGAGTATGCAGTAGAGTTCTGCCGTCTGGGCAGATTTGTAGAAGGCTTGAGCGAAGCAGCGAAGGCGCGGAAGTTCCGCAAGGGTTTGGTCATGGCGGTCAAGTCCTTGACTAGGAGTGACCGCGAGGTGACCTTCGAGCAGATTATGAGTGATGCTAAAAGGGCTGAGGATGACTTGGAGCTGTAGACCAAGAGGAGTAGAGATGCTGTAAAATCCCTAATTCTGAAAATCGTATTTCTCTATTTATTAATTATTTAATTTATTATTATTATTTATAGTAGTTATGAGCTAAATAGAGAGAATAGTTTTTATTAGATTTTATTTTGAGGTGTTTGAGCATTTAGAGGACTTATGGAGCCATTATAAAATTTTCCTAAATTATTCCATGTAGGAGACCCTTTGGGCAGTAGCTAGCTTAACCGTATGCCCCAATATAATTTTCAAAATTTTCTATGTATAAATATGAATATATATAGATATAATTAATAAAAAAAGGAATAAGAAAAAGAAAAAAAAAGAATAGAAAATAGAATTCCTATTGGATCTAACCAAAAAACCTAAATCCTTAGCCTACCCTACCCGCTGGAACCCATAACCCGTTAGGAGAAGAAAATATCCGACAGTAGTAGCAAAAACAAACTTCTCTTTCTTCCCCTTCGCGTGTAAAGACAACCCCTCCGCGCGTGTGAGCCATCCTATTCCACCGCCTCTAAACCCTATTATTAGTAAACTCTCCTCAACCGAAACCTAAACCAATGAAAGAAAGAAACAGCAGCAACAGGGATTTTAAGACCACTAATATCTCCCCACCGCCTCTTTATCCCTATATATATATTACAACTCTTCCAAACCCTAACCCACTTCTTCTTACAACAACTTAACACAGTATTGAACGTGCACTATACAGAACTTTTTGCTCGGCAAGTATACCTTGCCATTGTACTATTATTTACATTCCAGATGATACATGCATGTTTAATTCTGCTTATATAGATGGTTTATTTATGTAAATTTTGGATCTATTTTATGAGACCACCCAGTATTATGGAGCATCATTAGATTCATTGGCCATGACAAAGTTGTTACACGAGTTGTGAGTCTCATATAGATCACGGACTGCGTGACAGGTCTGGCCTCCTGTACGTATGAGCCGTGCGTTAGGGATAACTGCTGATAGAAACTTTGTATGCTAGTAGACCTGGCAGTTATTTAGAGATTTTATCGTGTCATGGATGTAGCATATTTAGAGCATGGGGTAGGAAGAACAATAAGTAAGACATTTGGGCTCCCTTGCACTTTCCTGTCACCCGTATGCTCCTCTGGAGATACGTGGTTTGATAACCACTATATATATATTGCAGGCGGCCTCTGCCGTTCAAAAGACGGTATGCTTGTAGGCCCCTGATTCTCCAAGAGAATTATGCCAATCCCATTATGGCCAGATAGCCCACGTGTTGGGAAAGTTGTTCTCAAACTGCATTCACTTAGACGGTTAGGCGACCCATTGGATATTTATTTTCAATACTTATTGGCATGTTATTATGTATCTTGTTACGTCCCTCTGAGGACCTGGTCCCTTTCCAGATATGGACGAGCAGGAGTATCCACAGGAGTACGGACCTGGACCTGACTCTACTTACCAGACTGAGGAGGACTTACCCTTAGAGTATCTGTAATTTATTTCCACTGTTTATAGATTTTGTTGCTACTTCAGTATAGTCGTTTTGTAGTGGATTTGTTTCCACCTGACTATCAGACTTGATACTCATCTTGGATATTCAGATATTATTCAGCTCTTTATTTCTACTGATTATTCGTGCTGTAGATGAGATATAGATTGTGTATGACTTGTTGTGACAGTATATTACCACTGGTGGATTTGAATATTCATGCACAGCGTACGTATGTATATGGCTTCCATATATTGGAGTTCATATACATACGGCTGGGCATTTTACGTATTTCTAGTCCTACATATTTTGGGACTGGGGCGTGACAGATGCTTCCGGAGCAGGCAGCAGTGCGGGCACAGCCAAGAGGCCGTTCCAGCAGACTCAGCAGCACCAGGGTCAGGGTCGTGCGCCTTTCCGGCAGGCGCTCCAGCAGCAGAGGCAGGGACAGCAGCAGGGTCCGAGGCAGCCCATCACTTGCCCTTTCTGTAGAAAGCCAGGGTACGGATGGGACATTTACAGGAAGAGGCTAGGTGGATGCTTGTTATGTGGTGCAGCAGATCACCAGTTGAGGGATTGCCCTTCAGCCCTATCTCGTACAGCTCAGGACGGAGGAGTCGCTCAGAGGGGACTAGCCAGAGCACCTGCAGTACAACAGAGAGGACAGCCTTTGCAGACTCAGCAGCAGAGGTTTGTCCAGCACCAGCACCAGCACCGAGGAGGACAACAAGGGCAAGCTTTTGCCCTAACTGTAGAGGAGGCCGAGCCCGTTGATGATGTGATCTCAGGTTCCGTTCTTCTTGATTCCATTCCAGCACTTGCTTTATTTGATTCCAGTGCTTCCTATAGCTTTGTGTCTGTATCTTTTGCTGTTAGACACCATGTTGTTGCTGAACCTTTAGCTAGACTTTGTAAGATCACGACCGGGGATGGCATCATCCTAGTCAGTGATGTCTGCAGAGACCGAAGAGTTACCTTGGAAGGCCGGGAGTTGAGTGAGTGCCTACTTGTAATGCCACTTCCGAGCTACAAAATTATACTCGGGATGGATTGATTGAGTATGCACTATGCTAGTATATATTGTCGTGGAGGCAGAGTATTGTTTAGTCCGCCAGGAGAGCCAGAGTTTGAGTTTGCCAGAGGAGCAGTGGAGCATAGCGAGGGAGTCTTCTGTAGAGCCCTGGTGGTAGAGCAGAGGTTGCCACATCCACTGATAGCGGAGTTCATGGATGTCTTTCTGGAGGAGTTGCCAGGGTTACCTCCGGACAGAGATGTAGAGTTCTCTATAGACTTGGTGCCAGGCGCGGAGCCGATATCCCAGCACGTCTATAGAGTCAGCAATAGTGACCTGGTAGAGTTGAAGAAGCAGGTGGATGAGCTTCAGGATAAGGGATTTATCAGATCTAGTTCTTCTCCGTGGGGTGCTTCGGTACTTTTGTGCCGAAGAAGGATGGGTCAATTCGGATGTGTATCGACTACAGGGCTCTGAACAACCTCACAATCAAGAACAAGTATCTGCTGCCGAGTATTGATGATCTCTTTGACCAGTTGAGCGGAGCGAGGGTGTTTTCCAGGATTGATCTGAGGACAGGCTACCACCAGGTGAAGGTCAGGAGGGAGGATATTCCAAAGACAGCTTTTCGGACCAGGTATGGATAGTATGAGTTCATGGTGATGCCGTTTGGGTTGACTAATGCCCCGACAGTGTTCATGAATCTGATGAACAAGGTGTTCCATCAGCATCTGGATAGGTTTGTGCTGGTATTTATAGATGACATCTTGGTGTATTCGAAGACCCCAGAGGAGCATGAGGAGCATCCGAGGATAGTGCTGGAGACTCTCAGGAAGGAGAAGTTTTATGGAAAGCTTTCGAAGTGCGAGTTCTTCCTTGACAAGGTTGAATTCCTTGGTCATGCGGTGACAGGAGAGGGAATCTCGGTGGATCCGAAGAAGATCATGGCAGTTGAGGCATGGAGTGCTCCGAGTTCAGTAGCAGAGGTCAGGAGTTTCCTGGGGCTAGCAGGTTACTACAGGAGATTTGTTCAGGATTTTTCCCGGATTGCAGAGCCGTTGTCTAGGCTGACCCGGAAGGACGTGGAGTTTGTTTGGTCAGAGGAGTGACAGGTCGCCTTTGATGAGATGAAGAGGAGATTGACGACAGCTCCAGTGTTGACGTTGCCATCGGGGTCTGGAGGATTCACTGTCTATAGTGATGCATCGAAGAAGGGACTGGGTTGTGTGTTGCAGCAGAATGGGAGGGTGATTGCCTATACTTTTAGGCAATTACGTCCTCATGAGAAGAACTATCCTACCCACGATTTGGAGTTGGCAGTGGTCATCTTTGCTCTGAAGTTGTGGAAACACTATTTATATGGAGAGCGTGTGGAGATCTTCACTGACCACAAGAGATTGAAGTATGTGTTTACCCAAAAAGAGCTGAATATGAGACAGAGGAGATGGTTGGAGTTGATGAAAGACTTTGACATATTGTTGCAGTACCATCCAGTGAAGGCGAACGTAGTTGCGGATGCGCTGAGCGGGTATCCGGTAGCTATGTGCCCGACTACAGATCGTCATCTTCTGGCAGATCTAGAGAGCTTGGGCATTGAGGTGATAGTGCCTAGAGTTGAGATGCAGATATGGGGACTGCAGATTCAGTCAGAGTTGATAGACCGGATCAGGGCCACACAGTTTGAGGATGAGTCCCTGAGGAGCATCAGGGCGCAGGTTCATATTGGATTATCAGATGACTTCACCATTGCTGATGATGGTTCATTGCGGCACGGTACCAGGTTGTGTGTGCCGAGTGGGTCGTTGCGCGATGAGGTTCTTCAGGAGGCGCATTGATCCCAGTACTCTATGCATCCAGGTGCCAACAAGATGTATAGAGATCTGAGAGATCATGTATGGTGGTATGGGATGAAGCGGGAGGTAGCGTACTTCGTATCCTGATGCTTAGTGTGCCAGCAGGTGAAGGCGAAGAGGCAGAGGCCAGAAGGGTTACTCCAGCCGTTACCCATTCCGGAGTGGAAATGGGAGCATGTGACCTTGGATTTTGTTTCTGGGCTTCCCCGTTCTCAAGGAGGGAAGGATGCGATTTGGGTCATCGTAGACAGGTTGACCAAATCGGCCCACTTTCTACCATTCAAAGTGGGTACGTCTACGGAGAGACTAGCAGAGATGTATGTGTGCCAGATAGTCAGACTACATGGAGTTCCTGTGAGCATAGTATCAGACCGGGACAGTCGCTTTACTTCGTATTTTTGGAGGAGTCTGCAGGCTAGCTTGGGCACCCAACTCAAGTTTAGTACTGCATATCACACACAGACAGACGGTCAGTCAGAGAGGACCATTCAGACCCTCGAGGACATGCTTCGTACTTGTGTTCTGAATTTCAGAGGCTCATGGGAGGATCACTTGCACTTTGTAGAGTTTGCTTACAACAATAACTACCAAGCCAGTATCGAGACGTCACCATTCGAGGCATTGTATGGATGGAGGTATCGCACTCTATTATCATGGGATGATATAGGCGAGAGAGCTTTGCTTGGCCTAAAAATGGTGGTGGATGCGGCATAGAAGGTCAAGCTCATTAGAGATAGACTTTGGGTGGTGCAGGACAGGCAGCGGTATTGGGCCGATAGCCACCGGAGACCTTTGGAGTTTGAGGTATAGCTTAGAATTTAGATTTTGTTCTTATGATTATAGAAGCATGAAATATGCTGGTGAATTATACGCGTATTATACAATCAAACTCTCCAACATACATGAAATCAGCGTAAAGCAGAGCCTCAGAGCAGTACGCGTAAAACAGAGCCTCAAAGCTGTGTGGAGTAAAATATGACTTCAGAGCTATACGCGTAAAACAGAGCTCCAGATCTGTTTGGCGTAAAGCAGTGCTTCAAGACTGTTCCACGTAAAAGGTTGCTTTACCCTCCCGCGTAAAGCTCAAAATACGTTTGTTTTTAATATAGCATAAAGTTGTACGAGGAAATCTTCGTATTCCTCGGATGAATTTGTCAGACAGAACAGTGAACCTGACTCCCGACAAAAGTACTGCACGATGATCGAGAGGACGGCTGCGATGATGATTTTGCACAGAGACCCAGGTTGTCGTTTAGCGACATATTCTTGATACAAGTCGTTTTTACGCATTCAAAGAATACGCTACCTATTCTACATGGGCAGAAAGGAGTTTTACGCTCAAGATGAGACAAAATCAGACGCCACGTCAAAAGCTGTTTCCTGCACAGAGCTCGAGGCATATCTCTTCATTTAATACACGGGATGGAGGCATATCTCTGCATTTAATGTACGAGATTTGGTTCCATTCTTCAGATTTTGTCATGACGGGGAAGAGATAAAACTGTGACTAATACGCTCACATCACCATCCTTGCATTTTATGCCAACCAGGCTATTTTTAACTATAGGAGTACGCTGTATGCTATCTCCTCGAAATACGTCAACTCGGCCATATTTGCCAAGGTATGTGATAAGGCTATTTATCCTGGAATACGCTCATGACCTCAGTCGTGATGGATAATTGACTGGAAAAGCTAAAACTATGACTAATACGCTCGCATCACCATCCTTGTATTTTACGCCAACCCGGCTATTTTCAATTATAGGAGTACGTCGTATGCTATCTCCTCGAAATACGCCAACTCAGCCATATTTGCCAAGGTATGTGATAAGGCTATTTAGCCCAGAATACGCTCAAAATCTCAGTCATGATGGATGATTGGCTATTTTATGCTGGTTATCTATTATTCATGAACCATCAAGTTTTACGCAGAGTTTGGCTTTTACGCCAACAAGATAGAGTTTGGCTTTTACGCCAACAAGACAGCTATTTGGCTT